>JACXGI010001393.1:82767-94320 GCA_016801175.1 Esox masquinongy | reverse complement strand
TCCTGTGTGTCTGCATTTTCTTTGTCTTCCGTCATAAGTCTAACCCCCCCCCCCCCCGGGGGGGGCCCCAGACATTTCACCATTTTCTTGTTTCTTTGAACTAGCTTACCTGATCCATCTATTCAAGGCCCTGGTAATTCGATGATTCAGGTGACAAGCGGATTCAGGTGTGCTAGTTCTGGAACAGATCGAATGACTGGAGTGTCTGGGGGTACCCTGATGAGAGATTTGGGAACCACTGGTATATGTGTCTGGAGTCACACAAATGTTTTGTGTGCATGTGTGTGTTTACTGCTTATCTTTACAAACTCTTAAAAGTGCCGGCGTTGACAGCAACTTCTCATTATCTGTTTGTGATGAAGCCACTTGCTAAAAAGCAGACAATGTCACAGTCAACGCACTGAAGAATGTTTGTTGTTGATTACTTGGAAGGGAATCCCAGATGGATGTGTATTTCTACCATTCAACCATGATACCCTGTTCTACCATTACGGGGGCTGAACTAGAGAAAGGTCAGAAATCCAGCCTCCCTGGACAGTGAGAGTTGGTAGAATGCCCATCTCAACAAGCTACTTATCAGCTTGTTAAAAGAGAACTTCCTGACTTGGTCCTCGTGCTGGAGTAAAAGCCCAGACTTCCCAGCCTGTTAGCCCGCTGACAAATGACAAACACATGTGTTTACTAGAGAACCAACAGTCAGCAGCATCCACTGAGTCGACTCGTTCCAACGAATCACTGTTAATACCCGGGTGATACGTATGCCTGTGCTTGTCAGTCCATCACACCTGCTCCACTTACAGATCAGTATAAAGAGATGCAAACAAAGGAAGAAAGATATGGCATCTAATGGATCTCTCAGCCCTTTTGGTTGCCTTTACTCTTGGTATAAACTCTCAGAGAGACTTAGTTAAGTGATTTGCATGACTTGTCATTTTGCTACCGGCACCCAGATAAAAATTAGCTTACTAAAGACCACTGGTTTATTTTCATACTTTTGAAGAAGTCACAACACACAAAAACTATATTTAGCTCACAGTAGGTGGAATGGTATTTTGGTTTGACACTACTAAATTCTGCTGAAGTGCTTAGCATGAACAAATGTCAATCATTACAAGAAGCAGTTATCTTTAACCCCTGGAAACTAACTTTGCATAGCAGGAAGTTAGCAGGAAATGCTAGTACAGTGTGCAGTTACGCAATTATGGACTTCGTGTGAATAAGTGTAATACTTTTCTGGTATGTGAGGCTGAGCCGTTGACAGGGCCAGCAAAGAGCACTGCAGATAGGTTTGGAGGTGTTGGGGTTTAGAGCATTTTCATCTTCTCATTGCTCTTATGTTCACACAGAAAGCTTAGCTGAGCAAAGCTCTCTTACTGTCTGGTTGTTCACACTATGAGGAAATTTCTAGTCATTTGTGTTGGCAGATGATGGCAATAATCTGTATAATTAGACAAAGATGGACAGACTGAAAATAATTAGGTTGTTATTGTGTCTGTTGTTATTTTAGCGGTGTGACCTCAAGCAAACATTGCCTTCTTTTGTGTTCAGAACTTTCATAGCAAACAGTTAACCAGTCCTTCATACATTATGAGGTTGGGTGTTTATAGGCGTGCGCCTGTATTCATTCTGTATCTAATAGATTAACAAACAGAATCTCATACTCTAAATAAACAGCATTTCTGCTCCTTCTATGACGTTTGTGACGGGTCCATTTATCATCAGCAGGTTTACTGAACAGGAAAAGATTCCAGCAGATCCTTTCCCATTGGCCAATGGCACTCTGTGACCTTTTGGGGTCAAGTAAAAGCGGAGCTGCAAGCGTTTAGGCGAGGTATGAGTGGGGGGTGTGATTGCGGTCTGTAATTGTGCAGTGAGGACGCTGTGGAGTGAGTGTGGGTGGCTCTGACATGGTGTTGAGACAATGGTTAGAGAGGCCAGGCGCTCAGTGAGAGATAACGATTCCACCGGCCTAGTGAACGTTCACATGGGAACCCTGTGAATCAGAGCGGGTGGGGAAAAAAGACCAGGATACGTTCAGGGAACGCTCTGGAAACGTTCAATGAACGGCCAGGCAAAATTCAGCCTGAGAGGAAGACTTCCTGAATCCCGATTCCCACAGAGTGAGTAGTCCGATAACCTTTTGCTTGAGAAAGTGAGCAAAGACTGTCAAAGACAAAACAAGTGTGTGTGTGTCTGTTGAAACAGGGGCGTTAAGCTACATTCTCAGTTGAGAGGCCTATGCAGGAATAGCTGTGTTTCCTGAAAACTGGGTTCATGTGTTTGTATACTATTCACTGTTCTGCAGAACGAGCTGTTTGTTCCTGTCATGAGTGATTGGTCTTGTACGGTATCAAATTCTGTGTCGGGGCTGGCCGGCCCAACCCAGCTATGTGTTCTCTGAAATGGTAGTGAGTGGTTTAACAGCAGTAAAGCACACTGACTGCATACACACTGTATAAAGAAACCAGATCTAACATGAACAGTAAAACCAGTCGACTTGTATCGGTATTTTATTAGGATTCTCATTTACGAGGCGGTGTCTTTGGGTCCAAAGACAGTTATCTCGTCCCTCTGTGGGGTCAATCTCTGGCTGCGATGATAAGAAACAACCTTTTTTTGTGATGGCATGTTGTGATTGAACTGAAGTGGCCAAGCTGCCCTGTAGACCGGATTGTATGTCTGTTGGTTTTGCTCTCTGTGTCAGCTGGCTCAGATGGATGTGTTTTCCTGAGGCAATTTGGGATAAGTGCCTGTCCCCTATAGACACAATAGTAGCCTCCCGTTGGGGGTCTCCAGGGCAGTGGTTTTGGACCATTATCATTAACCACGACACACAAATCAAACGGTTGAGTAACCATGAGTAACTAGGCCCTTGAGCACTACAAGGCAAATCCTGTCAAGTTCAAATCAGTCAAATCTGACATTTAGCATGCGAGCTAAAAACGTTTGTATTGGTAATTGCACAGTTGTGAAATGTTTCCATTGTACTCAGTGTAGATATAAGGCCATAAAACTAGAAGACATCATACACATTTGAGCTGGGCGATATTGGGTAATGGAACTTCTAAATAAAAAAAAAAACATTTTTTTTTAACAAGTTGCAATGTAATACTGAATAGGTTTCGTAAATCATCGTAAAACATTTCTTAAGTCCCTTCAGTTAAACAAAATCAAGCAGGTGGTGTATTATTGTACTTCAATGTAAAAATGGGTCCCTTAGGGAGAAAAGGTTGGGAATCCATGTGCCATATGTTGAACGGTTTCTCTCTTCTCTCCGTAGAACTTAATGGCCAAGGCATTGTACGACAACCTCCCTGAGTCCCCGGAGGAGCTGGCCTTCCGTAAGGGGGACATCCTGACGGTCATTGAGCAGAACACTGGAGGCCTGGAAGGGTGGTGGCTATGCTCACTACACGGACGCCAGGGCATCGCCCCTGGCAACCGGCTTAAGTTGCTGATTGGTCCCATGTTCGATGCCCAGTCCCCGGCCGCCCAGTCGTCACCTACAGGCTCAGCCTATCAGCAGAAGGGTATCTCAGGGGGATCTCAGGGGCTGTACCAAGTGCCCCCCTCCCTCCACAGCCCAGGGCAGCAGGGCATCTACCAGGTGCCTCCAGGGCAGGATGTGTACCAGGTCCCACCACAGAGGAATGCCCTGGCTGCAGACAACACCCCAAGCAAGGTAAGACACCTGGAGGGATGGACAGAGAGAAATACAGAAGAGAGGCAGATAGAGAAGGAGAGAGATCGAGGCCTCACTTGACAGAACGCTGTGGGGCGATAAAAGGTGATTGGAAGAACCCCTTAAACACTAGTAGACACGGGTCCAGACATGCTAGAAGGCATGGAGTTCAACAGTTAAAGCAAGGGGCTGTTGTTTGGTCCTGCCCTGGAAGGGCATCACTGCCACGACTCAGGCCAGCCTTAAGAGTCAATACACAGGCCAAGTTCCGAATGGTTCCCTGCCCCCGGCATAGTGCACTTCTTTCAACTAGAGCACCTGGCATCTTTATGGGGAATGGTGTGCCTTTTGGAACATAAGGTCACGGGCCGGTGGTGTTGCTGACCTACAATGTGAAATTAAATGTGAACAGGGTGTGCCCTGATGTCAGTTCACCACAGAAAAGAGAAGTGTTTTTAAGCACACACACACACACACAGGGAGAGAGAGAGAGAGACAATCATTTGGCTTATTTGTGTGTTGGCGAGATGTGTGCAGGGCCAAGAACCCACAGAAAGGCACTGAACAGGGGCACAAGTCATGGAAACGCAAATAGTACAGAGCTGTGTTTTTAGGGATTTGTTGGTTGGTTGTTGGTTGGTTGGTTGGTTGGTTGGTGGAGTCCAGCAGCAGCTGTCTGTATTTAGATCTCTCTGTACCTCCTGGGTCCAGACAACAACTAAGCCCAGAGAAAATGCGTTCACCAGTCGTCTACATTCATGTCTGTTTGATGTTATAAAAGCTCCACAGCAGTGTATTTTCGTAGTGTAATAATCTTGCCGTAATGCGCTATGTCAATTAAAACTCAAACTGTAAATACATATCAAGCTGTCACAGACATGTTTCTCTGTGGTAAGAGCTAGTTTCCAAGGAAGTTTCCGAAGGGGAATGAAGACAGTGGAAAGAGGAGGAACATTACTAAGAAAATTACAAAGAAAATATGAAAAAACTGTGAATTACTCCTGTTTATTTAAAAGCTTACCTGGATAAGGCAGTCTGTTCCACCCCTTTAGGAAAGGGAAAATAATTATAAGATGGGGGTATTTCTTCTATCCGGGGGGTATTTTCAACAGGAAGGCTTGAGTTGGCAGAAACATTAACCGACTAAGGTGTTTGTAGGGTAAATAGGGAGCAGGCGCTGGGAGCTTAGCTATGTGTCCCAAAGGGTCCCCTAATCCCTGTGTAATGCAGTGCACTTCTTTGATCAGGGCTCATGGTTTGAAATTTGGGACGCACTTCAGGAAACTGTGATTCACCTAGCAGGAACGGAGCGGAGCTGAGATAAGCCAGTCAGGCACCAAGCGGCCGAGGGACTCAAGAGAACAGAGAGACTGGCTCAAAATAGGAAGGCTTGTCAATCACTCCCACCTGCACTGAGAACTCCACACATTGGGCGCCTAAAACGGACACCCTATTATCTCAGGAGTGCACTGTTTTTGACCCGGTCCCTTCAGACTGGTATACAATCACCTTGTGTGGCATTGAATTTCACCTGCAGTGATAGAGACGTAAGGTTAGGGCTGGGAGTTATTGCCCAAAAGTAATATCGCAATCTTGTTCAGAGGCTTTAATGATTAACAATTTCTATGGTGATTTCTTTTGTTTGATGTTCAACATTTGATCTCTTAAAACAAAACCGCCTCGATGTACAACCCCATTTCCAAAAAAGTTGGGACGCTGCGTAAAATGCAAATAAAAACATAATGCAATGATGTGCAAACAATTTATCCCTATATGTAATTGAAAATAGTACAAAGATAACATATCAAATGTTGAAACTGAGAAAGGTTATTGTTTTTGAAAAAATACATGCCCATTTTGAATTTGATGCCAGCAACACGTTGTCACCAAAAGACTGGAAAAAATACGGGTCACCAAAAGACTGGAAAAGTTGTGGAATGCAAAAAAAACCTGGTGGAACATTTCACAACTATGGTTTATTGGCAACAGGTCAGTAACATGATTGGGTATAAGAAGAGCATCCCAGAGAATATGTCTTTCAGAAGTAAAGATGGGGAGGAGTTCACTACTGTGAAATACTGCGCAGGCAAATAGTGCAACAATTTAAAAATAACCTTTCTCAATGTAAAATTCCAAAGACTTTGGGGATCTCATCATCTACGGTACATAATATCATTAAAAGATTCAGAGAATCCAGAGAAATCTCTGTATGCAAGGGACAATGGCGAAAACCAATATTGAATGGCTGTGATCTTCGGGCCCTCAAGCGTCACTGCATTAAAAACAGAAAAAATTCTGTAGTGGACGTCACTGCATGGACTCAGGAACACTTCCAAAAACCACTGTCTGTGAACACAGTACGTCGCTGCATCCACAAATGCAAGTTAAAACTACCATGCAATGAAGAAACCATATATAAACAAGATCCAGAAATGCTGCCGCCTTCTCTGGGCCTGAGCTCATTTAAGATGGACTGAGGCAAAGTGGAAAACTGTCCTGTGGTCTGATGAATCAAAATTTCAAATTCTTTATGAGGAATCATGGACACCGCGTCCTCCGGACTAAAGAGGAGAGGGACCATCCGGCTTCTTATCAGTGCACAGTTCATAAGCCAGCATCCATGATGGTATGGGAGTGCATTAGTGCACACGGCATGGGTGACTTGCACATCTGTGAAGGCACCATTAATGCTGAACAATGTATTTCAGCAAGACAATGCCAAACCATATTCTGCACGTATTACAACAGCATGGCTCCATAGTAAAAGAGTCCTGGTGCTAAACTGGCCTGCCTGCAGTACAGAATTGTCACCCATTGAAAATATTTAGCACATTATGACACTAAAAACATGACAAAGGAGACCCCAACCTGTTGAGCAGCTGAAGTCCTATATCAAGCAAGAATGGGAAAACATTTCACTTTCAAAACTACAGCAATTTGTCTCCTCAGTTCCCAAATGTTTAGAGAGCATTGTTAAAAGAAGAGGTGATGCAACGCAGTGGTAAACATGCCCCAGTCCCAACTATTTTGAAACATGTTGCTGGCATCAAATTCAAAATGGGCACATATTTTTCCAAAACCAATAAAATTTCTCAGTTTCAACATTTGATATGTTGTTTTTGTAATATTTTCAATTAAATATAGGGATAACTGATTTGCACATCATTGCATTCTGTTTTATTTGCATTTTACGCACCCAATTACCCAACTTCTTTGGAAACGGGGTTGTAACAGAGCAAACGTTGGTGCTTTTTCTGGAAATGATTTTATCTTCCCATTTCACCGTTCCATTTGAGACTGCCACTTTGGGCTACTTCATGGGCAACTTAGATGGGAAAAACTGTTCAGGATTGTGAGTTGCACATACACATGCACTCAAACTGTGACCAATGGAGTATGGTGCTAAGAAATGAGCTGACCGAGACATGCTGCACTGTGTTGCTTATAAACAATCATACCTGGGGGAAAAATGGATTAGTACGATATATGGTGTTTGGGATATCACGCCAAAAAATCTCTTTGGATTCATGGGGTTACGCGGAGCCCTAGTGCAGATTTCAGCTGGGTTACTGCCAGGCCAGCAGTAGATGCCACTGTAGTGTCCAGACAGACAGACGTGTTGTTCTCCACCAAGCTCTGGGTGTCTAAGTGGTTTGCCAGCTTGGGTCCAAATGGCACCCTATTCCCTGTGTAATGCAGTACTCTGGATCTGAGCCTTATAAGTCCAGGTCAAAAGTGGTCCACTATTTTGGGAAAACAGTAGGATTTCGTGGACACACGAAAGGTCACCTAGGTTGATGAAGAAAGAGGACCTGTTGTTGACTATCACAGCTCTTTAGAAAGGTCACCTATTTCTCAGGTTTGATGTTCTGGCTCATTGAACTGGTTAAAAGGAGGCTAGGGGGTTTTCCTGGTTGCAAAGCTCACACACACACACACACACACACACGCAGTCAAACACAAAGACATTACACACACACAGCGAGACACTCATGATTACGGGTACAGAGGCAGCTACCGACACTGATAATCCCTTTTCATATTCTACTAAAGACACAGTGTCGTGTGTAAGTGTTTATGAATGTGTGTGTGTGTGACTCCAGTGTTCCAACCCTGCTGTGCAATTCCAGATTGGCGACTGGTTATTTTCTATTTATGTGGCGTAGGGCTTTGGTATATAAATGCACACTGGGGTTTGGTACTGGCTTTAGATAGCTCACTCAGGCATCTGATGCTGCGGCCCTGCCTGCCTGTCCTTGTGTGACCCTTCGGGAAGGGTGTGCTAAAGCTCCCCGGCCACAGTTTCCCCATTCAAAGCCCCAGGGGCTGGCCTGGAGCCGGGCCTGAGCTGGGAGCCATCCCTGGGGCTCTCGGCCACACAAAGAGCCCCTCACATGGAGGCCAGCAGCAGTCGTCCAGCAGCCTCTCTCACACGGGTGTTAGACGGCAGTTTATCATCAGACACTGGCCCCGGTTCTTTTTCTCTCTTTCTCCCCATCGGCCTTTCTGTGTCTCTCTTTCTTCTTTACTTTTTTCTCTCTCTCTGTTTCCCATTTTTTCTTTGACGTCCCAGACCTGTAATTCCCCCTGTGTGAGTAAGACAGTGAAGTCACAGATCTCAAAGACGGGGCCAGTTCAGAGTTCAAAGGCCTCGCCAAGACTTATCTCCTCCCGCCATGCTGGGCTGCTTTCTCTTTCTCACATCCTGCCACACAAGGCAAAGCCCGCTCCTAATATGGGCACTTCCTGCCTTTTTGTAATCAACCCATAATTACAAAGAGAATTCTGAATAGCAGAATTATCCTGCTATTCACATCCACAGTCATAGCATATGTAAACGGAAACTTGAAGGAACCTAGTTAATAAACTCCCACAAATCACAAAGGATTGAGGAAGGTCACTGTTTGGGTAACTGAGTTGACAGTTAGGCTGGGGATCATTTACCTTGATGATAAGATTCTTCTCCTGGGGGTAACTGGGTTAAGCTTTAATGAATGGGCCTGTTTGAGGTTTACAATGCATTTTCTCCTCCTAATCATGTGCGGAAGACATCCCAGCAGCAGATGAATGAATTATTCCTTCCTGTGGCGCTCCAGTCCTTCAGACACCTGTCTGCTGTCCTTTGTTTCCGTGGTGACAAATCACTGGCCTGTGTGATTTGACCCAGGGCAAGGTCATAAATCCAGTGGTATTCGAAACGCATTTGGCTCTGCATAACCAGCAGACACAGAGAGAGACCTCACGTCCCGAAAGGTTCAGAGCTGAAAAAAGCGTGAAGGATGGAGTCTGAGGAGGAAAAGTGGAGGTCTGCCGGTATTTTCCGTTTTACCTATTTAAACTGTATGCTGGCAGGGACCCACTAGGACATTTGTCTTCTTTTTTTCCCCATCCTCAAAAGTCAAGAAGTCCATCGTAATGAATAATTTAAATTCCTGAAAATGAAAAAGAAAATGGCTGTGCCATCATTAAAACTCCCCCTATTAGTATCACATTGAATCCCAGCCTGTCTTGAGATTAACAAGTTCTTTGATCAGAAGGAAAAGAAGATTATCCTAATTAGTGATGGAATCTTTGTGTGTGTGTGTGTGTGTGTGTGTGTGTGTGTCTGTGTGCTCTTAATGCCCACCCCTCCTAGTGCTCTTTACTTGGCTTTGGCCACATATAGTTGTCATGGAGACGGCTGATCAAGGCCTTGTGGGATTGGCCAGATAATTACCTGGGATAATTAGTTTGGCGCGTTAATAGGCCACCGTGGCTTCAAGCAGTGGAAGGGAACATCGGAGCTAAGAAATAACCTATAATAACACTGAAGCTATTGGACCGCGAGTGCAACCTAAATCCTACCCTAATCCCTAAACAGTGGCGAAAGTGTCAAAAGTGGTACACTGTGTAGGCAAAAGGTTGCCATTTGCGACACGTGCCATGATTCAGCATCCCTTTGTACAGCAAGACGACATTTTGAGTTGTGAAGAGTAACAACACTTTCCTACACACTTACGGCTTGTTTACATGACGCTAAACTCGCAGATACCAGTAGATCGAGACGCCACCTTCCAAGGTAGCGTGTGACACATTGACGACAGACCCCCCCCGGGAGGTTTGCAAGCGTAAAGACAGTTGTCAGAGCTGTATTAAGTTCATGTGCAGTGCGACGCGTCCCACGATTGACGGCCATAGTCCTGCGTGGTACCTCTCCAACGTGCCGGTTTTTACACGTTATTTAAATGATTATGCAAATTACGATACAGTCACCTCATGAATAACGCCTGGTGGGGAAGCAGCAGGGTGAATTTCCCTGGTACCCACATGACTAGCTACCTGTGTGGGTTCTGCCCACCCTCACAGACTGAAAGCTGAAACAACAGTATTGCATTGTGTGTGTGTGTGTGTGTGTGTGTGTGTGTGTATGTGTTGGGGGGGTAATATGAGAGACGCTTAACCGTGTCCACAACAGCAACACTCACACACAGGGAACGGTGGGGACAAATAGAAGACTGGAAACAATGAGCAGACGGAATCACGGAACACGGCTCTGACGTGGGTTTTAAGATTGGAATGAGTCACCGTTGGTCTGACCTGGCTGTCGCCGGCACTCCAGATAAAGTCATTGACACGTGTCATTAGGGGTGCGAGCGCAACAATGAATCGGCGTCAGTTTATAACATCCTAGTGACTGATTCTGCACCTATACTCACAACTGACAGCCTTCATACACAAACTCCCACAAACATTTACACACTAACTAGCTATTTTTCAGAGCTAAACTCCTCCATGATGGAGGCCACTTAAATTGGGAATAAGGGGGCCATTTGGGATTAAGCCAGTCCCTTATGATGTCATCACTCGCCCATCACCCCCTCCCTCCATTCTGTCTGCCCACCTCGTTAAAGGAACCAGTCTGGTCCATATTTACCCAGCGGCTATTAGGTGTGCCAAGTACTCCAGCCAGGCCCACCGCAACAGCAAACCCTGCTGGGTATACAGAGGGTGTGGATGGGAAGTAAATAAGCAGCATGTGTGTCTGGTAGTGGCTAAGAGGACTCGGTTATGGGAACTTTGTCTTAAATGGCACCCTTTTCCATTCATGCACTGGGGAGATATCTGCAGCACAGCCCCTGACACATACCTGTCAGTCTGGCTTTCATGGGGACCATATGAGCCATCTTGGACTGAGTGTGAGGGAGGTGAACCTCAAACAAAGATCCCCTTGTGTCCAGTGTCCATTCTCTACAGTTTTGCCCACACAGTGACGTCATACGGTGGGTTAAGAAGTACAGAGAAAACAAAAACCTTTTTACTTCAGGATTTTTTGTTTTTTTCTCAAGGGTAGCTAGCTAGCGTGCTCTGATACACTACAATGCCCTGTTGAAGCTTTAACTCAAACAAAGCTATACCACATGCTTGCGTGAGGAGAATAGAACGCACCATGGCTATTTGTTCTTGTGCTATTTGTTCCCAATCTCACTAATAGTCTTGGCTTATTTCAAACCTAGCTCGGTTGACTCACAGAAAACCTGGAGTGAGTCAACATTTGGTCTGAGGTCTTATAGGCCCTAGGGAATGATCTATGTATGGAAAGGAATGCCAACAATGAGCACCTTAAATCACACACGGGGTGCAGAGATCAGACCTGATGAGAACCATGTGTCCCAACCATTGGTGTTCTTCTGTAGCAGTTTTAACACTGGCTCTGCCTTGAATGGCATTCCTCACTGCTCTCATTTTCTCCATATTGCTCAATCTCGTTGTATTTGCCTGTTGGTCTTATTCTGTCTGTCTGTCTGTCTTTTCTTGCTTGCTCTGTTTGCCACTCTGTCCCCAGGCCTGCCAGTGAACCCTGTATGTTCCTGTGTGGTGGAGGTGGTGTTTTG
>JACXGI010001393.1:65440-82667 GCA_016801175.1 Esox masquinongy | reverse complement strand
GTTACGAGAAAGAGTGGGGGAGGAATGTCACCCACTACTGAAAATGATGGAAAGGGAGGGAAAAAGCTGTCACTACGCTTTTTTCTCATTTTTGGGCTGTTTCTTTCCTTCTTGTCTACCTTTCGCGGTGCAAAGCGATATCCATGTTCTGGGATGTCTCTCGTGTCCAGTAGCTCCACCTCATGACAGCTCAGTCCCCTGCTTCATGGTTCCACGTCTGAATCCCAAGTAGGATTCTCCCTTTGTAGTAGGCAAACCGCATTTCCCCCTACCCCGGCCGGAGTTGACCAGGCCCCCACCTCACTGGTCCCCACTTGCTTGGCGTCTGTTCATCACGCGGTTGGGTTTGGAGAGCGCCCTCCACAAATAGGCTTGAGACAGGCACGGGGGGAGGGGGGGGGGTCTCTGTTGTCGGGGGTGATTTGGCTAGAGATGTAATTAATGCCGTGCGGGGTCATGTGCGGAGAGAACTGACCTAGCACCTGTACAGTGCACTGCTAATGACAGGGATTGGGGTGCGATTTGGGATGGACTCAGATTAGGGTCCAGTTCGCCTCATGGAAGAAAAGGCACACAACCACCTGAATGTTTCTAATAAGGAACGGTTGCTCCACTGCATTGTGCGCTAACAAAGACGACCCAGCTATGGGACACTCGGAGGCAACCATACGCCTGAGGTGAACGGGAGGCTGCTGTCTGCGGTTTGGGCCCTGTCACGTTTACGACTTTGGAACGGCCAGTTGTCATGTGTCTCTGTGTTGTTTGTTCCGTCTGGTGTGGACAGGTGGTGACCCCAGTACGGGTGGGACAGTCGTATGCCTACAGCCCTGGACAGCACAACCAGCAGGATCTGTATGACATCCCTCCCATCAGACCACAAGGGGTGCGTATCTCCACCACACTACACCCTTTATCGACTGGGGCATAAAACTGACAGGCTCAAATGTAACATGCTGATTGGCTGAGTCTGTATTCCACCAATATGACAAAACATTTTAGTTTGTAACCTGTTTAAATAGCAATCATGCCAAAATGTTTTTAAAGTTAATAATTTGTGGTCAAAGTACTACCGCTAACGACTCCACCCACCCAGGCTCTCTACATTGTCATACCTAAGAATAGCTTCTAGCATTGGTATATGAGTGATATACCACCCCTCTTTTAGCCTTATTGCTTAAGTTTACCAATATGTACAGTATATTACTGAAACCAAGCTATGTATTTCCCTCACTGCCTTGTTGGTTAATTCTGCCATGTAATTCATGGTATCTTTATTTGGGAATGTGACTATGTCTTTCAGGTTTATGACATTCCCCCTGGGAAGAAGATGGGATCGCCCTATCCTGGACAACATGGGAATGCTCGGCCCCAAGGAGGAGTCTATGATATTCCTCCATCCACTCAAATGGACTCACGGTCACAAGGGGTTTACGATATCCCTCCTTCTACTCAAGGGGTGTGTATGAGACCCTAACTACACACAGAAACACTAGCCACACAGATAGACCACACTGATGGACCATAGCCTGGTCCTTCAACATTCTAATCAAGTTGCACTAAGGAAGTGGTAGCCGTTCTAGCCCGGAAAAATGTTATGATGTGTTTATTGAAACAGGCCCTGGTATATTTTAATTGCTTGGTAATAAGTGAATAATATGTAGTATTATCATATTTATGACTGGAATTAGTGGTTTCCTGAATGAAAGCGTTGCCTGCCAGTGATGTTCAACGAGCAAAATACGCTGAGGCGCTTTCTCTGTGAACCCTCAAGCAAGGAAAGTCAAGGAATATAACGCACTATAGTGCACTTCTTTAAGCCACGGCCTATATACCGTACAGGGCTCTGGTCAAAGGTAGTTGACTATGTAGGGGAAAGGAGGCCATTTGGGGCAGTGTCCCAGAGAAAAAAATGATTTAGTCAATTTGGGACACCGTTTGGGCCTTCTTCCATTACATCCTGGAACCCGTGTTTAAACCAGCCCCAGCCAAGGCTTAGGGCCATCACTTTTGTTTGCAATACCATGAAAATATGTAGGAACCCGTTATTTGCGTCGCTCATAATTACAGTTTTGGGGTTGGCCTGTCCTGCAGTGAGGAGCGGATTTCAAGGCTGACTGAAATCACTTACAACCCACTGGTTTTATTTATTCAGCTCTGCTTTCAAGCAGCCTGCCATGTACGTCACAATCCATATTCCACACTGTCAGGATGCTGTTTTAAAGGGCTGGATATATACATATTCAGGCTTGTAATGACTGATAGGGAAGGGAGGTTTTCAAATATAGTATCAACAGAAACTGAAACTCCTTTCGGTTCCTCAAAACTGAAATAATGTGGTGCAAAATGTGTTTGTTATTGGTATTATTGTTAAGCATGATGGTATTGATTAGCTGCATGTTTGTAGATATAACTCACTCTTCCATATCTACTCCTCTGACGGTATGTCTATTTTGTCCTCCAGGTGTACTCTGTGCCCCCTTGCCGCAACACCCCAGCCCCCCAGGAGGGGAACTACGATTTCCCCCAGCCTCTGAAACAACACAAACAGCCGGAGGGCATCTACGACGTACCCCCGCCCACCCTCGCCAAACCCTCCCAATCCAACTATGACTTTCCTCCCAGCTCTGAGCCAATCGGACCCCACCACCTCCAGCGCCCCGCTGCCAATGAAAACGAAGGCGTCTACGATGTGCCGCCCCCCACCCACCAGCTTTCAGGGGCGGGACCTCTGGGGGACGTTTACGACATCCCCAGGGGGATGCCGCAGGCCCCCTCCCATCACCGCTCTGCCCCCCAAGAGAGGGACAGATGCAAGGGGCAGGGGGTGTACGACATCCCGCAGCAGGATGGCCGCGCCCTGGGCGACGTGACGGACGGGGTGAACCGCCTGTCCTTCTCCAGCACGGGCTCCACGCGCAGCTCCATGTCCACCTCCTCCACATCCACGGTGTCCAGCGCCGAGGGCCGGCTGGCCCTGGATGTGGACCAGGCGGTCCAGAGGCTGTGCCGCCTGCAGCAGGGTGTTGAGGCCTCGGTGGGGGCCCTCCAGAGCCTGGCCTCCTCCACCCACTGGAGGACTTTCCCCTTCATGGAGCGCCACGCCAACGAGGTGCGCACCATACTGGACAGGGTGCGGGCAGCCCTGGCTGACTTTGTGGTGTTCGGCAGGGGCGCGGCGGCCAACGCCACCGCCCTGTCGGACCCCAGCCTGCACAGTAAGCTGAGGAGACAACTGGGAAGGCTGGAGGATTCCCAGCAAATTGTCTTGCAGACCTTCCAGAGCCTGGAAAACTGTGGCTGGGCGATCAGTGCCCTGGCCACCTCCAGCGGAGCCAAGCACCAGATCAAAAGCGACGACCTGGATCGCTTCGTCATGGTGTCCCGGACGGTGCCTGACGACGTCAAGCAGCTGGCCTCCTCGGTAGGGGGAAATGCGGAGCTGCTGTTCAGACGTGCGCCCGCCATGGACGGGCCCACCTACACCAGGGGTGGTACGCCAGAGGAGGCTGTCATTCACCCCCTAACCTCCCCGTCCTCAGACAATAGTGACAGCTATGGGGGCCACACCAAGCCCTTCCCAGTTCCCACTGGCCAAGAGAAGGGCAACATGAACAATAGTGAAAAATGTGTGAAGAGCTGGATGGAGGACTATGACTATGTTCATCTGCAGGTATGTTTTGGCTCTTACTCTCCTGACCTAGCACACGTTTACGTTACATTTTGTTAATGTGACTGGTGCTTTTATCCAAGTCGACTAACGGTCAGGGCATTTAAGGTAATACAAAAGATAGCAAGTTAAATTTTACTTATAGTCAATGATGTCTGCATAAGAGCTTAGATATAGAAAATCCTACATAGCGATACAGCTTCTTAAGGTGTGTTGACACAATAGCTTGTGTTCAGGATCTGTATTCTAGGTGCCTTAAGATTCTACTTAAAGCCTGCTCTTTGGGTTATACATTTTCATTAAGAGTTTTAAGTATTTTTTTATTGAGATACCTTCTGAATGACTGAATGCAGTATATAGTATGCCTTCTGCTGTTGTATTGGCTGCCCTGTTTGGTTTTCTCCTCACACTTTCCTTTCTCAATAGGGCAAAGAGGACTTTGAGCGGCAGCAGAAGGAGCTTCTTGAGAAAGAGAACATAATCAAGCAGAGCAAGGTCCAACTGGGACAAGAACAGGTAAAAGCTTGTCTCAGCCAGTCTGGGTCGCCATACTTTGATCATATTGATGTAATGGTATTATTTTCCATGGGCTACATTTAAACTATTTCAATGTGCGCTAAAAAGTGTGCACTATAGTATAGTATTTGTGCACTGAAAAAAAATATTTTTTTAAATAACTGCGGCATCACATTGTTGTTGTTTTTTTTACTGAGAGATGTGTTTGGAGAAATGTAACCACTCTTAAGGAGTGTTGTTTTATTTTCTGAAACCCTTACAACAATATTTAGTTAAACACTCACAGTGGGTGACCTTTCTAGCATGGGCCAGAGACAGGGCCTAGAATAGAACAGAGACAGGAGAACAGAGAGCAGAGCAGCCCACCAGGCAGATGGCACCTCACGCACACACAGAAAAGGAGAGTAACCTTTCAACTCCTGTAATCCTGCACCAATTATGTTAGGCTCTCTATGGACATGTTTGGAAATGAATGTGACTCATTTGACCGAATAGACATGGCAGGTTGTATTTACATTGTGATATTTTGTATGTATGTGTATTAATGTAATGGACACAAAACATATCTGCTTTTTCTCTGATAACCCTCTCAGATTAACCAGTTCAAGCAGTTGGAACAGGAGGTAAACCAACCAGTGGAGAACGACATCACACAGTGGATCTCCCACCAGCACCCGACAACAGGCCCCTCCTCCTCCCCCTCAGACACTTCCTCCTCCCCCTCCCCCTCGTTGGCAGGAGGCGGGGTCAAGATTTGCGGGCGGGACCGCCAGCTGCTGGGCTTCTACGGCGAGCAGTGTCAGCAGCACTTCATCACGCTGCTCAACGCCGTGGACGCGTTCTTCGGCTGCGTGGGTGCCGGCCAGCCGCCGCGGATCTTCGTGGCGCACAGCAAGTTCGTCATCCTCAGCGCCCACAAACTGGTGTTTATCGGGGACACCCTGTCCAGGCAG
Organism: Esox masquinongy; assembly: GCA_016801175.1. NCBI lineage: Eukaryota > Metazoa > Chordata > Actinopteri > Esociformes > Esocidae > Esox > Esox masquinongy. The sequence continues at coordinate 77,531 of JACXGI010001393.1, read as the reverse complement.
GCAGCCACGCCCGAAGTGGCGAACCGGGTGATGAATTCGAGCAACGTGCTATGCGACCTGCTGAAAACTGTGGTGGGCGCTACCAAGACGGCCGCACTGCACTACCCCAACACTTCTGCTGTGCAAGACATGGTGGACAGAGTCACTGACCTCTCACACCAAGCTCAGCAGTTCAAAGAACAGCTGCTTCAGATGGCCGCGTTGTGATGTTGGCGTTCTTTTCTGCTCCCGTGTATTTCACCGTGTCTGTATATACCGTATATATCTATATGTATATTGCTCATTGTTGATCCTAAGAGTTGGGGTTTTTTTGGCTGTTGTAAATAGTATGTTTTTTTCTGTCCTGTAAATACTCGGCTCTATTTTTGTGTAGATTGTTTTATATAATTAATTATGATATGAATATATAGATGTGATATCAGTGGCTTTTTAGGGTAACTCAGACATTTTCGTAACATTCCGTTTCATATATTATAAAGCACCTTATGATATGTCCGTTATTTTATTTTTTTCATTTTCACCTGTAGAATATTGACACACCCTACTGCTGGAAATGAAAGTAGTGCTTTGTTTAAAACGTTTGTTGAAGGGGGTAGGGCTCTCACGGACAAAGTAAAGGACTGTTGTTAACCATATCAATGTGTCTTTTGATAAAGTTTCTTAACTGCTAGAAGACTAGTGGGTGCCACTTTGTTTGCAGTGCACGACCCATGAAATGACAAAGCTCTCTTAAAGCTCACCTGTCTTAACACACACACACAACAGGTGGATTCACAAAACCAGTTTTAGACTAATGTGAAGAGATAACATTAAGTAGAGACCAAATGTCTTCCTGGTACACACTATTGGCAGGAAATATGTAACTGCAAAACCAAAGCCTGGTTATTCATCTTACAGTATGTGGTAAAATCAAACACAGTATTAGTATGTGGTAAAATCAAACACAGTATTAAAATCAAACACAGTATCAAACACAGCAGGATGATAAACCCATCAGTACATCATGTCTGACCTATGGTGAAAATAACTGATTCTATTTAATAAAACCTGCATTTCACCCTTGTAAAATGGACTCAAAGACTAGTCTTAGGTACTGTATAAAACCTACAACTACTACCAGACTGGTCTTGGGTACTGTATAAAAACCTACAAATATTACCAGACTGGTCTTGGGTACTGTATAAAAACCTACAACTACTACCAGACTGGTCTTGGGTACTGTATAAAAACCTACAACTACTACCAGACTGGTCTTGGGTATTGTATAAAAACCTACAGCTACTACAAGGCTGGTCTTGAGTACTGTATAAAAACCTACAACTACTACCAGACTGGTCTTGGGTACTGAATAAAAACCTACAACTATTACCAGACTGGTCTTGGGTTCTGTATAAAAACCTACAACTACTACCAGACTGGTCTTGGGTACTGAATAAAAACCTACAACTATTACCAGACTGGTCTTGGGTTCTGTATAAAAACCTACAACTACTGCCAGACTGGTCTTGGGTACTGTATAAAAATCTAAAACCGGTATAAAAGACGTTAGCATCCCTATTAGCAGATATATTGTAGTGGATGCCAACAAGACAAGTCACCTCTCCTTACCTCTTATCCTCCTGGATACTCACATGATATTTTCCATTCCATGTCATATTCAATAAGGATTTTGCAAACCATTTAAGCCAAGGGGATGGTGGGTTGAATAAAATATGTTTGTGCTAAAAGGATTTCTCTGCCAGCAAGCCAGCGCCAGTTGAAAGGATTCCCGTTGATGTTAGAGTATCAGCCCCAACATGTTCTTTATGGGATGTTTAGAGTGCAAGGGATGTTGGCAACAAAGGGGGGACAGAACATGACACACATACTTTGACCAAGAAAAGAGGTTCCCAAAATGTTTTCTAACTGAATTTTTTGCTGTGCCTTGAGACTGAGTACCCATGGAATGTGCATTTTACCAATAAGCCTATAGCCCACAAATTTTCATGTACTCTCACTGGTCCTGGTGACACCTTTAGATAGGCCATTGGTCCCTAGGGGTCATAGTTCACCCTGTAGACAGGCCTGAGGCCCCAGGGGCCCTAGTTCCCCCAGGTTGGGAACCGGCCCTCTAGGAAATGTCATAACATAGTGGTTACGGGTCAAACCTCAGCTCAGCTGTTGGTCAACTATAAGTTAGGTCATGTATTATGGAGCAACACTCTGCACTGCAACTTCATCTAATGAAAGGCACAGTGGTTTGTATATGCACACCAGACCTTAAAATACAGCTCAGAAACCATTGTTTTTTCCCTTCAAACGTTCCTCCTGTCTCTGCCTTATTACAGCCTGACTGAAATATACTGCATAAAGCGTATGGATATAAGGCAGTGGTTGTAAAAGTCTATGAAAGATGCTCGTACCCCTGGCCAGAAACAGGTAAGAAAATCAACCCCAAATCAGCTCCCAATCAGAAAACCTCATTAAGAGGGCTCTGAACACACGGAGCCAGGCACTTAACAAGCCATCAGTGGTTTTATGGCCCACTGCATTCCATTCACTGCTATCCCAGGGGACGAGAAGAAAAAAGCAATCAGCTCCGGAATGGCTTTTGGCTGCGGATTGACACTGTAAATTTCTAGGATGACTTCCCCCCCCCAGTCTCAGGTCCCGGTTGACAAGATTCCGGACTGATTTATCCTCAGCTAATAGTGGCATCCAGGAACATCTCATGACTGGTTCTGAAACAAGCAGTTAATGGTGCAGACTTGAGAGCACTGGATAGATCAACAAGCTATTTCAGGACAGTTGGTCAGTAGTTGCTGTGGCACTGCTCCCGGGACAGCATGTCCTGAGCAGCATCACATGTGGAACTCTATTCCTTACAACTACTGTAGTTAACTGGTGGTCCACAGGCCAGATCAGGACCTAGAAATTATTCATTACAGACCAGGGTTGCCAGGAGAAAAAAAACAATGATTTCATTGGAGGCTGTTAGGATTTGACCCCTGTGATCACATTAGCATTATACAGTATAGAGTGCAGAGCTGAGGGGAATGGGCTTTTAAACTGCAAAAATGTCATACTACTTCATGGCAAAATGAGTAGAATTGCAGGAATTTAGGATTTTCTTACTAAGCTAATAAATGGGAATATTTATTCAGACCTTTGCCACATAGGAAATTTGTATGACTGGACCTTGTCCAGTAACAAAAAACTGTACATTTTATTTACTGCAGTAAAATTACAGTAACTGCAGTTGGCTGTGGTATTCTGGATGCAGTAATTGAAGAAAAACTTTGGTGTTGTACTTCATTTAAAGGGACAGTTCATCCAAACAAGAAAACAGAACATTAACCTGTAAGCAGTCTATACACTTTAAATAGTGTCACACGCAAAATCATTGCTGTAAAAAAATGCATTTTAGATGCAGTATTCTCAGCTGTATTCAAATTGCAGTTAAAATTCTACTGCACTCCAACTACAATGCAGTCTTTTCATTAAAGTTGGTCACTTAGGCAAGTTAGTTGCTCAGGAAAGAATATAGATTTCCCCTCCCATTAGTAGTTGTCCACTCTTCCCGATTATAAACTGACTAAGCCTGATGGGAACCTTCAAACAGGTACTTGGCTACACTATGTACTTCTGGATCTCCAGTAGGTAAAGTAGATGGTTGTATGAGTGATGAGTATATGAGCCTGTTGAGTGAAGAATCACTACAACACAGTGGAAAAGAATTCTAGCTCGGGTTTAGCTCCACATATAGAATTTGAAAGAGTAACAGACTGAGAGTCGATGTCATTTCCTTGGCTTACCACAACCATTTCCTGTGAAGTATTTGCAGGCTCTGAAATTACAGCTTCTTCGCTACTCAGCATGGGTCTTGCTGCTCTTTAAAACAGCCCAGCTGCAGGCATCACAGTAGCCCTCAAAACACACTGCCAGAGCTGAGAGGATAGTATATTCACTAGTGTCTATTTAAGGTATGACAGCAAAAAGCCTCAAAGACCATTTTATTCCGAAGTTTTCCCATTAGCAGCATCTGTTGGAAGGGGAACGGTGGCTGGATGTTTAGGATTTGACGTTTGTCGGCTGTGTTTGCTGCTGAAAGTGGTGCTGGGACGGCCTGTAGGGGGGTACTCTTCTGGGTTCTAATCACAATTCTGTATTTGCCAACCATTTCAATGAAATAAAAGTTACCATTATTAAATATGAGTAAAGATGGCAGCTCAAATGATCAGACGTGCCATTGCACATGACACGTTTTATCCTACATCATGCATTTGAAATACAGCAACGGTAAATGCAGGTTGGCTGGTTTTAAACTTTTACAAACTCCCTTTGACACATCTGGAACACTGATTTGTGCCATCACTGTGCCATGAAGGGTAACAGTGCTCCCTGGTGTTCAGGCCCTGGAAGCAGTGTGTTAGGGCAGGGAAACCAAACCCCAGGTTATATTTGACTATACAGTTTACATGCACAAATCAAAATACAGATGCAGCAGTGTTGCCCAGTGATTAGGGCATCTGACCAGTGACCAAAAGGTTAATAGATTGAATCCTTGAGATGGCAACGTGCAAGTTTCTGTCCCTGAATTTGTTCTCAAGTCATACTTGGTAAAAGGGTAGTTTTATTATAATATAGCACACAGAAACCGTAATGAATCAATAAATGTGTGGTGTAACATCAAGTATTTATGTTTTCAACAATGCAATTTAAAGAAATGAATTTCTATACAGAGTTTTTAAGAAATATATTTATTATAAATGGTATGCGTGGTACAGCAATAGGCCAAAACTGAATTTGGACAGTTACATGTCAACCCATTACATACAGAAGTGACTTGTTTTACGTCACACAGCTATAGGCTAATAACTGGATCAGAGGCCATGTACCAAACTACAGGGACGATGGCATCTAGACAGGCAAAAGAAGAGGTTAAATACCATTGTGGAGGGCCTTATGCTGCAAGCATGAAGCCCAGGGTCATATTCATTAGTACACACTGTGGAGCAATGTAATTGGTTTTCAACAAAAACTCCCTCCCCATCTCCATTTATTTCCTTATGTTTGATGTCCTAATGAACACGACCCAGTTAGCACCTCGGGGAGGCCAGCTAGCCACAGCAATGAGATGCTGAGATGCCTATTCTATTATCTTCTTTTGGGGCAAAAGTTGGAGGGGAAAATATGTATCCTATTATGTTATCATGTAGGGGTGTATTCATTAGTGCTTACCGTAGCTAAGTATAACGCAACAGAAAACAAAAAGAAATGTTTCGTACAGGACAAGTTCAGGTCAGGTTGTCACCGTATTTGTTCTTCTCTTCCTACTGGTTCCTAGGGAACACACCCTGGTAAGCATCCCTGGAACGTTAGCTAGCCAGAGCAATGAGTTAGCCCATTAGTTAGGCTTTTTGCAGAGCTACAGGGCCTCCGGCATTAAACAGAGTAGGGAGTGCAGATCTAGGATCAGGTGTGCCCTGTGTCTACAAAATCATATTCATTGGGATTTAAAAGGTGACCCTAAATCTGCACTCCTCCTAGAGACCCCTGACACAGACAGCGTATAGACAGTCTTTGTGGTGTAACAATAACTTTACGGACGTAACATACGTATGCCTGTTCTGACCAACGATACAATGGAATAAATCATTCCTATCATTGCACTTGTTAGAAATAATGAAATTAACATGCATCGAAGTACTTCGGTTGTCAGTTCATAGAAAATGTTTAATTCTGTTTTCCTTCCTTTTCAAAAACAGTTGATTTTGTTTGCCTATGAACGTAAACGTTACAAGTCCATGATAGAACAGTTGTCAGTTATTTGTCAAAAATAGGCTTTGCTACAAACTTCCGTATGTGCTAATTTATCCACGTTCAAAAACACAGTCACGAAAGAATTCACACCTTTTTGTGATAACAGAGACAAAAATCCCCTATGTAGGTGGCAGCAGCAAAACAACCAGTGAAATACAACTATGTCAGCCAGTCAGAGCCGACCATGTTGCAGTGTGAGCCAGTCAGAGCCGACCGTGTTGCGGTGTGAGCCAGTCAGAGCCGACCGTGTTGCGATGTCAGCCAGTCAGAGCCGACCGTGTTGCGGTGTCAGCCAGTCAGAGCCAACCGTGTTGCGGTGTCAGCCAGTCAGAGCCGACCGTGTTGCGGTTTCAGCCAGTCAGAGCCGACCGTGTTGCGGTGTCAGCCAGTCAGAGCCGACCGTGTTGCGGTGTCAGCCAGTCAGAGCCGACCGTGTTGCGGTGTCAGCCAGTCAGAGCCGACCGTGTTGCGGTGTCAGCCAGTCAGAGCCGACCGTGTTGCAGAGTGTCAATGAAGGCCAGGGAAGAGACCTAACATGCTGCTCAGTACACAACCAATGAACAGTTAAAATATATTTGGAACTTGAACAAGTGACATATCAAATGTGCCGTGATTTGATGGCTTGTCCCTTTATAACATCAGTAGCTACGCCTAGTCTAGTGAGAAGAGCATATCTAGGAGCAGAGAAGGACTATGTCCCAGATGCTATTTCCCATACAGTACACTACTTTTGACAAAGGGAACATCCTCAGGGAAGGCCCACAGGGAGGTCCCTGCTCCAAAGCAGTGTCCTATAATGCACATGGTGCTACATAGGAAGCCGCCTAGAGTATCAAGTGTGGACACAGAAGAGGTCAGTAGGTAGTGCAGAATGGAGGGATGGATCAGGGAGGGAAGGAGTGCCCACAGATCCTACATACCAGATGGACAGTGTTTTATTCCTTCCCCCACTGGTTCCTGGTAGGACAGGAGCGTGGTGAACAGGAGGGACAGAAGACTGCCCTCCTGCTTTTTACACACAATGACACGTACATAGAAATAGAACGACTAGAACAGGCGACCCCTGCTCAACTCGATGGCAAAATGGGCGGATCGGTGGCCGTTGAAAGTATACCCACAAGAGCAAAGCAGGAAGTATAACCGTGGGAAGTCGAAGCAGCAAGTTAACCCATCAATCGGTTCTGTGATTTGTCAAATCATTTCGAGTAACATTACAACACATTCCTTTACATGAACCACATCAGTTAGCGTTTTTGAATGAACATTCTACAATCATGAAGTCTTCCATCATAACACCAGGCAGCCCCTGCACGTGTACCCACAGTTCTACCAGTCAGATCTCCAGGATTAGCCGTTCCAAGTCTGTTCTATTCCTATAAGACCACACCTGGGGCTTTTCAAGGGAACATGTAGCCATCTGTGAATAAAAAGGGTGTGGCAGAAAGAGGGTTGGATGTGGCTTTGTCTATGTAGTGCTATCAGGAGGAACAACCCTCTGCCGGGAAGTCTTGGGCCTCTGGCGTGGAGTTGGAGGAGAGGTACGCTCGCTCTTGGCTTGGGACGGCTGGGTCTCGGCCTGCGGAGAACCGGTGTCGCCCACCATCTCACGCAGGAACTTGAACTTGGACAGGAAGAGCTGCCAGACTACATACCAACCTGAGGGGTCAAACAGACCAACATCACTGAATAGAAAGTTGTGAAGAATGATTGTAGGTATAATCAAACTATTGCTACATTGTAATAACGGAATTAACCCAAATGTGTTTGTTTACTTGGAAAATAACTAATTGAACCAACTGGTTCATTTAATTTCATTTTCTTATCACAGTCAGCAATCGCTCCTGTGCAGTGTTTCCCAATCCTGGTCCTCAGGACCCAAAGGGGTGCATGTTTTGTTTTCTGCCTTAGCACTCACATGCCTGGTTCAAATTAAACACTTGATCATATGTTGATTATGTCAATCAAGTGTGTAAGTGGCAGAGCAACATTTGAAACAGCCTCAAGTGGCCATTCGATTAATTGCAGTTTTTGGCACTTCCGGGTAGGCTTCATTTTCCAGCCTTGGAGTTTGCCTCTTGTGTAAGACAGATATCACATTTTTCGCAGCAGAAAAAATTCTCGCACCGACTCAAGTATTGTTGTCTTCGTTGCCACGGTAACACTGTGTCATTGAAGGGGTAGCTAAGGATGTTCCAACCCATGTTCTGATATTGGCTTCAGACTCGCTCTATTTCCTCGGCTAAAACGCGTATCAGTTACAATTTGATTGTATGACCCCATTGTGGCCACCAAACAATCACAATAAGACAACGGTTAAGTCAATGTATATAGCTAGCTATCTAGCTAAACTATAGCTATGTCTCACTGACATCTAGTGGCTGACTATGATAGTATTGGTCCCTACAGACGGTAGCAGTGTTTATTGCGCACAATTAGTCAAAGGTGTATCAGATACTGCCCAGGTAGTTTAGACACACCCTTCTAATTCTAATATGACACAATGAAAATGGGATATCTTACATGAGGAAAATGGGAAATATATTGGAATAGGATAAATTATTCAACTGTTCTACGCCTGAGAAAATAGTAAAAATGAGGTGAGTAAATGATAAATGGTAGTTATTTTGTTGGCTTGTAGTAGGCAAAGGAAATGATTAAACAGTTTATATTTCACTCTCCTTTTAAATTATTTACTCATCAAACAAACCTTTCACTGACATTTGTCATTCCTGGGATTCCATAAACTGACAAATGCATTTTGGGATAATGTAAGCCAGAGGGTTACCAAAGGTCAGAATCTAGCCAACAAAGAGATGATGAAAGTCGTGTCATAACCACGTCATGACTTCATAAAGGCTCCTCCCATTGTAAAGGATAAAAATAGGTGACTGGGTGATGTTGCAAGACAATTCGGTTAAATTAGTTTCAACGTTGGTGGAGGATAGGTACTGTTGCTAATAACCAGAAATATATTCAACTGATAGTTATTCATGCACGATGTAAATTGATCAAATGAATAACAGCTGTAAGGTGCTTAGCTACAAATAGGTGCAAGCTACTCTACAGTCAGTACAAACCCCTAACCGCAGAATGAATGTATTAATTTCTTGTAGTTGGGAGATAATCATAATGAGAGATCATAATGAGATCATGACAAACAAAGTTGATCTTCCTAGAGAGTGGTCACCCAACGTTACACTGACTGTTCCGAAAAAGTGAAGAAATAGACAATCTATGTCACTGCCCACTAACGCAAGACAGCTAGCTAGCAACTAGACCTTCAAGCAAACTAGTGCTTGCCATGATGTTGCATTTATGTACAGTAGCTAACTGCAATTGCAAGGCTAGCTAACGAACTACAACGTTTGCTGATACAATTCGCAGCTAAGTGATATCTTACAAAGCAGTACATACAAATAATATTACTTAGGCCAATTCTACCCAACCTAAAACAAGTATGCAATACTGTGGTATACGTATTGTTAACACTTACCAAAAACCATGAATAGTAACGCGAACACCAGGGTGGCCACAATTACTAGCACAGTGAGACCGACGCTTTGCCACATTTGTCTTCTCGTCAGTGCTAGCTAGCTACAGTAGCTAACCTGCTCTAGTAATCAAGTAAAAGCAAACAGATGTTTAACTTAACTGTAGCTGCCTAATATTCTTCAGTGTGTTTGCCACAGAAAAAAGTTACAACACAATCTTAAGCTTCAACATGGGTGGATGATAGCTACTAACTAATAGTTGTTATCCGGTGAAGGAAAACAAACCCCTAAGACATTGCTGATGGTGGTGTCGTGATGTGGTTAGCCGTCTTCACAATCTAGCCGCCTGCAAAAATGCCAACAACGACACATAGCAGTGCTAAATTCACGGACGGATAAGTATCAGTGTCGGATAATATATCGTTAATATCTACATTATTGCAACCTGAACAATTACATTAGATAAAAAGTACAAGAGTGACCACAAAATTGGTGGTCTCAAATGAGGCTACGCCGTTGACTGACAACCCAGGTGCATTTCGGTTACTGTAGTCCATTGCCCCATCCACCTAACGTGGATTAAATCATTATCCACATACGTTACTTTATTACAGTGTGATGCAATTATTACATTTTGTTAATAGTATCTGCTGGTAGAACTATTGAATATTTACATTAGCTTATTAAATTATTTCACCTTTATTTAACCACCTAAGAAACAATTCTCATTTACAATGACAACCTGGCCAAAGGCATAACGATTACAAGATAACACTCAGCAAGAGATAAATAAATTACACCATATGAAATCATACAAATATATAAATTGATACAGTGCAGGGTTGCCTACCATATTAATTGATGCAGTAGGTGGAGTAGTAAGTGGAGCCGTTACTGGACAGAGAAAAGGCTGCCACCAACTTTGGTAAACTGGATAGTCCAGTAGTCAGAAGCCTGGACACACCAGACCGCACACAATGGGTACAAAAGCAATTGTTTTTATACAAATTCATAAGGTAGCATGTACAACCAGAGAACCAGTCCAAAGTCAGAATAGGTTGTGGAACCAAAGTCAGAGCGGGATGCCATCTGACTCAAACTAAGATTTACAGCACATAGGGTGGCACAGCACACCATATTATACATAAGCACAGTACACAACTCTAAGCTCTACAAGCATAGTCCACATCACTACAAAGGGATACTTTATATCATGTCTTTAAAAGGGGGGCCCTAGGCCCATCCAGAATAGAAGACTTTGGCATGCAATGAAAGGAACCCAGATGTCGTGAAGGTGGGCCAACCCACCCTGACCAAACTACCCAGCTTTGCACTGACTGTCTATGAGTTTAAAGTCCTGGACATACAGTGGATATAAAAAGTCTACACACCCCTGCGAAAATGCCAGGTTTTTGTGATGTAAAAGAATGAGACAAAGATAAATCATGTCAGAACCTTTTCCACTTTTAATGTGACCTATAATGTGAACAATTCAATTGAAAAACAAACTGAAATCTTCGAGAGGGAAAAATGAAAAATAAAAACCTTACAATAACCTGGTTGCATACGTGTGCACACCCTCTTATAACTGGGGATGTGGCTGTGTTCAGAATTAACCAATCACATTCAAACTCACGTTAAATAGAAGTCATTACACACCTGCCATCATTTAAAGTGACTCTGATTAATCACAAATAAAGTCCAGCTGTTCTAGTTGGATTTTACTGACATTTTCTTAGTTGCATCTCAGAGCAGAAGCCATGGTTCGCAGAGAGCTTCCAAAGCATCAGAGGGATCTCATTGTTGAAAGATATCAGTCAGGAGAAGGGTACAAAAGAATTTCATCAAGTGGAGAAAATATGGCACAGCACAGACATTCCCAAGAACTGGACGTCCCTCCAAAATTGATGAAAAGACAAGAAGAAAACTGGTCAGGGAGGCTTCCAAGAGGCCTACAGCAACATTAAAGGAACTGCAGGAATTTCTGGCAAGTACTGGCTGTGTGCTACATGTGACAACAATCTCCCGTATTCTTCATATGAATGGGCTATGGGGTAGGGTGGCAAGATGGCCTTTTCTTGCAAAGAAAAACATCCAAGCCCGGCTGAAGTTTGCAAAAGCAAACATCAAGTCCCCCAAAAGCACGTGGGAAAATGTGTTATGTTCTGATGAAACCAAGGTTGAACTTTTTGGCCATAATTCCAAAAGGTACATTTGGCGCAAAAACAACACTGCACATCCCCCAAATAACACCATACCCATAGTGAAGCATGGTGGTGGCAGCATCATGCTTTGGGGCTGTTTTTCTTCAGCTGGAACCGGAGCCTTAGTCAGGGTAGAGGGAATTATGAACAGTTCCAAATACCAGGCAATTTTGCCACAAAACCTTCAGACTTCTGTTAGAAAGCTGAAGATGAAGAAGAAGTTCACCTTTCAGCACGACAATGACCCAAAGCACACATCCAAATCCACAAATGCATGGCTTCACCAGAAGAAGATTAACGTTTTGGAATGGTCCAGCCAGAGCCCAGACCTGAATCCAATTGAACATCTGTGGGGTGATCTAAAGAGGGCTGTGCACAGGAGATGTCCTCGCAAACTGACAGATTTGGAGCGCTTTTGCAAAGAAGAGTGGGCAAATATTGCCACGTCAAGATGTGCCATGCTAATAGACTCCTACCCAAAAAGACTGAGTGCTGTAATAAAATCAAAAGGTGCTTCAACAAAGTATTAGTTTAAGGGTGTGCACACTTATGCAACCAGGTTATTGTGAGTTTTTTATTTTTTATTTTTCCCCC
>JACXGI010001393.1:44208-65340 GCA_016801175.1 Esox masquinongy | reverse complement strand
TATTTCAGTTTGTTTTTCAATTGAATTGTTCACGTTATAGGTCACATTAAAGGTGGAAAAAGTTCTGACATGATTTATCTTTGTCTCATTCTTTAACATCACAAGAACCTGGCATTTTAACAGGGGTGTGTAGAATTTTTATATCCACTGTACAAATGACAGACATGACAAAATGAAGTAGGCTGTTAAAAAACTTAGCTCCCATGGCTGGAGTTCAATAGAGACCCATCTTTCTGACACTGGGTTCAACATTGAGCTCCAAACATGCAGGGCCGTGGGGCATCCAGGAGCAGGGTTGAGAAACACTGAGTTAGAGGGTAAGTGTAATTGCCTACATAATGTCAAAAGAACTGCTCATTTCAGTTTGTATCTGTCCAGCAGAGGGTGCTATATCCACATCTGAGATTGTTGGATGCCTAGTACATTTTCTGCAAATTTGTAATAAGATAGTACACAGTTATTGTGTTGTTTTTGTCAAGTCTTTATTGTTTTTAGCTCCTAGGTTATGACAGTGCACTGACATGGCTCTGTTGGTAACTGACAGCTGGTAGCTTTGGTACAACAAGATGTGAGACCTGTAATCCTGTAGACCTAACCATAACATCACTGTCATGTCACTGGTGTTAGGAAAAAATTTATAACATTTTTGAGTGTGTGTGACATTTGTACCAAAAATAAAGTGGTATTCCACTCTCTTTTGGAAATCATAATCTGATCCAGACAGTTTTTACATGTTTTCTAATTTCTAAATATACATTAAACGTCTCCATGCTAACTTTTTAACATCTACATGCTAACGGTTGTAAAACCTGTCTGGATGATAATTTAAGCAAAGATAATGCATTTTAACAATTATATTTCATAACTCAAATTTGGTTTGCTTGTCAAAAGTGAATAGGCTTATTGAATTAGAACGAAAAGTAAGATCTGTGGTAAACACAGGGATATGCTAAAATATTGGACAAATATTGTCAAATGTGTCAAATTAAAAATGAAAACTCAAGTTCAGGCATGGCTTTTAACACCCACATAAGAATCTCAGATAGTCTAGACATTGTGTGGAAAACAAACAAGCATATTCCGACTGAAGAAAACATGGGTACAGCCTGGAGCAAAACATTATATCCTGACAGTTATGTTTGAGCTGAACTAAAGCAGACCTTTAGTTGAGGTGATTGTTTTCAAAGAAAAAACAAATTCTTAATGAAGAAATAAATATTTCCTTTCAAAAACATGTTTAAATAATTTTGGAGGGCATTGCGCATGAAAACCTCCACTCATTTCCATTTCTAGGATTACAAGTTGAGGCTGTCTATACAATGTTCATAGTTCAACAAGTCTAAAGAACATTTTATCCAAGTAACCATCTCTATTTTTCAGCAGCACTTACCAGTACAACAGGGTGTGATTGCAGGATCTTGTGAGTCTGTCTATAATCAACATCCTGTCAGTGATAATTATATTTTCCTGGATGCTGACATGGAGCTCATTATAAGTGAGTAATCACACATAAACCTAGCTTGTGGTTTGCATGACATGTCATGGAATGCTTTAGGTTTACACAATACAAAATGTACTGTACAATTCATTTAAATGATGTAGACACTTTTGAGCCTTGCCTACTTTAGTGTAAAGGTGTTCTGTTGAAGCTCTGCAGATCAATTTCCATGTAATTATCTTTTCAAGATTCAAGTATGTACCTGAAGCAGATTTTATTACTTTATGTTGGACATTTCTTCACACTGAAAGTAGTTTATGAACCAAAAGAAACATTACTTCAAACATTCTTTAAACAGCCTGTCTAGATGTCTGTCTTTGTACTCCAAACATATTTGTCTTCTGGTGTATTGTTTTTATATTGCCTGCTGCCAGGAATATGTTTATCAAATATGTTTAGATCATGTGCTGTTGTCATGCTCTGCTGTCTGCATTTTGTCTCACAAACACACGGTGGTTGGAACCAAAAATCGAAAATGTTGCCTTATCAGAACAAAGGACAGATTTCCACTGGTCTAATGTCCCATTCTCATGTTTCTTGGCCCAAACAAATCTCTTTTTCTTAGTAGTGTCCTTCAGTAGTGATTGCAGCTCATAAAGGCCTAATTCACTCAATCTCGTAGTCTCTGAATAATTGATGTTGAGATGTGTTTGTTACTTGAACTCTGTGATGCATTTATCTGGGCTGCATTCTGAGGTGCAATTCAATGTTGATTTCTGAGGCTGGTAACTAATGAACTTATCCTTTGTTTCAGAGGTAACTTTGGGTCTTCATTTCCTGTGGCGGTCTTCATGAGAGCCAGTCTCATCATAGCATTTGATACTTTTTGCGAATGTACTTCAAGAAACTTTCAAAGTTCTAGATGTTTTCCATGCTGACAGAACTTCATGTCTTAAAGTAATGGTGGACAGTAATTTTTCTGGTTTATTTCAGCTTTCTTGCTATAATATGGACTACTACAGTACAGACATAATGATGGTCTTCTACCTCTACCTTATAACTTTGTCATACCATTTTCCATGTGTTATTTCATAGTTTTGGTGTATTCACTATTAATCTATAATGTGGAAAATAGTAAAAATAAAGAAATACCCTTGAATGAGTGGGTGTGTCCAAACTTTGACTGGTACTCTAAATTAAATGCTCATTAACAATAATGCTAAAATATTACAGATGTTTTTCCTTCTGACTAGCTATAGAAGCATCGCTTCTGCCAAAACAGAAATTTAACACCATGAATAACTATTAGTCAAGAGAAGGCTTGACACAACCATTTCAGATTGAGTAATCTAACAAATGTCCAATAAAAAAACAAGAAACCAGGCAAGCCTAGTTCAGCCGGCGGTTCTTTTTAAGTTTACCTCCACCACAAATAGCATCTATGAACTTTATGGCTTTTGCCACTGGCCGTTTTAACAGATTATTAGCCATTCGTGAATGACATTGATACAATAACTACTGTATCAATATAGGTGACGATAACTGACTTTTTCTTCAAGTGAAAAGACGAGAGAATCATGTAGCCAGCGAAGTGTTGGTCTATCCTGAACAAATCCTGAGACGAAAATCCACCAGAAATAGTCGCAATATAGTAAACAGTTTCATTTTAGGCTTCCCATAACGTATCTACTCAAGGTTGTAGCCAGCGAGGTTTTTATCTATCCTGAATAAATCCTCTTTTGCCACTGGCCGTTTCAACAGCTAATTAGCCATTTGTGAATGCCATAGATACAGTATCTATCAGTATCTACCCTGTTACGATGACGGACTAATAGTTTTTGCTTGTACATTTCTAGTTTTACAATTGTAAAATACAGCATCACGATCTAGAGTTTTGGCAGTTTCATCACATCCTCCTACAAAACGTAACCAAAACTTCCCGGATGAGTGATTATATAACAAGCAGAGGCAGTGTGATAACAGTAAATCAGGGAAACTGGAAATAGGTATCCTGCAAGATTTCAATTTAAAAGTCTCTTTCTTCATGCATGCATAGTGAATGCTGATTTTCATGTGCATAACTGCTCTTTGTGCATAAGTTTCATGTGTAATAAAAATCATGTAAACTTATAGAAATGTTAATATTGTGTAGGCCTACACACTTGTTGTGGTCCCAAATACTCAAACAGAGTTGCTTTATGGGTCTTCGATTTATCCCCCTGGGTTGTTGCTGTAAAATGAGAGTTTGATAAATTACTAAATAACTAAAACGAAATGTTAAGCAATTACTACAGACGTTCCAGGCCACATACAGCCATCATAAATAGTATGAACAGAACACAGCTATTAAATAGCACATGCCAGTCTGTAATATTTAAAGATTTTGACCTAAATCACTTCATTAAATTTTGCAGCTCAGAAAGATGTTCTATGCAAGGGTATACTGTGTCCTTGTCAGTTTCACACATGTATTTTACCTAACGCCTAAATGCTTGATAGCCTACTGGTGTAATGTCGTTATGCAGCCTTAAAAATCTACTATGGACTATTTTGAACATGAAATCCGGAATGGCAGCGCTATGTTTGAACACTGGGCTAGCGGTCCAACTTATTGTTGCTAGCTTCAGTTTCAAAGAGCTACTTTCGGTTCATATCTTTGCAGGTGCCAGATTACTGAAAATAGTTTGTATGTAGAAAACGATTTGTAAACAAATGAATGGAGACGTAAAGCAAGAATTTAACGTGTGAAAAGTCGTAAAAGGGTGTTTGTACGTTCACAGATCTAATTTCACGCTTACGTTTCATGGTTTACGTCTGACCTTTTTTACGATCATACCAATTTACGAATGTATTTTCTTACGATCCCAACAATACGTACGCTTAACCTTTTGGCAGATATCTAACTCCATATAAGACGAGAGAATCAGCGAAGTGTTTGTCTATCCTGAACAAATCCTAATATCCACCAGAACCGTTTTATTTTAGGCTTCCTATTACGTAGCTACGTAAAGTTATAACCAGCGAAGTTTTTTCTGTCCTGAACCTCAGGCATAATGCGTTTTTGACTGTTACGGGTGGCAAATGCGGGGATTTGTTGTTCCGGAGCCCTTGTCTCTAACCACTACGCTATTTTACAAGGGGTATTCAGTCACTCACTCACTCACTCACTCAGTAAGAGACATTCGCTCTTAGCCGGCTCCGCTTACGCGGTCCGGCAAAAAACAAGCATTGCGCTCCTATTTTTAGGAGAAAAATTGCAAAACTAAGCCTAAATTAATTAAAAGTAAATAACTACAAATTAAAATATGAGTACGAAACAGAATGTCTTTGGTGGGATGGGGGAGGTGGGGTTTCTTCTTCCGCGTCCTGATGATGTTCCAGGTTTATTGGTGAGGGTTTGGTCATGGTGGTTTGGTTAGTTGACGGCGGCCTTAAAAACATTCTATATGGAAATATTGTGGTCGTATTTGAAATGACAGGATATGGCATTATAGTATTTTTTAGAAACCTTCACTAAATATCTAGTGAACTAAAGATCTCTGGTTGTTCTGGTAGTCCAAATAAGAGTCCATCTGTTTAGCTATTCAAATCACATTGTATTGTCACAATGTTTTGTGAACAACAGGTGTAGATGAGATGAAAATTAAAAGACATAGGAATTGGAAATTTAAATAAATATGGAGAATAGTAAATTAGAATGCTACTAACCAGATGGCAGCCCTTATATAAGATCTGTCTTACTCAATCATTATCTTTCCATTTCAGAAAAACCTTTTACACCTTGTGTGAATGGCTCCAGGCAAAGAATGCTTGATACACTATATAGCGTAGTTAAAAAAGTTTGAGATTTATTAATCATATTTCAAATGTCTATATTATGTAACACTAGGGACGAGTTATCCATTATGTGCATTTTTTATATATTATGTATCACCACTTCTTATATCTGGTTTGATCACTGGGTCACATTGTGTGTTACATCATAATCTCACATCTCCACAGGAAAGATATCAATCTAGAACACAGAGATATACATCTGCAAACGAAACGTCACATTTTTCTATGATATGTGTGTGCATGTTCAAACAGGCCACAACTGTCAGATCATAACAACATGGTGTAGATTATGAAATATTACACCCAACCTGCACTTCAGCAAAAAAAAGCTTGCATAAATGTCAAACATTGACATACTGAATCAAATGATTCTTATCCTAAAAGCTAGGTGATCCATGTTGTTGACTGATATCAGAGAAATGGCTGGCAGGTGCTGCTGATCCTGCTGCCTTGCATGTTGATTCTGGACCAGGAAAGGGCATCTCTGATGCACAGGAAGAACACAGCTAAATTCATCATGAGGGGCCGGAGTGTCCCCTGGGTCTGCATACTCCCCTCCATGCACCCCCATGTTACTTTCATGCAATTCTACCTACTTTGCCATGGAGTGGAGAGAATGGCTTGTGCCTCGTGACTTAGGGTTAAAAGCTGTATTGGGCTCCTGTAAGTTACAGAGTTGAGGCGCTGGTACTGCACACCTGCCATGCAATAGTATAGATAACTAATTGTGGCTGGACTGGGTAGGTCATAGACTATTTGATGTGAGGGTCCTGGGTGGCAGGGAGCTTGGGGCCCGGTGATGCGCTCGGCTGTTCGAAGCACGTCTCTGAAGTGCCTTGCGATCAATCACGCTGCTGTTGAAGGGCATCCAGACTCTGATGTACTTACTTTGGCATGGGCTGGAGAAGTTGGATAGAAGGCAACATATAGGTGTACGATGCATAAGCCCTTAAATCGATCATAAAAACAGAACTTGATGTAATATTGTTAAGGATTAAATTCATGGTGCCTTGTAGAGAGATGTGTACAGCAGGCCCTTTAATAGGGAATATTTTCTTGTTTCAGGAGATTGCATCAGCATATAAACTGCAGACATCGGCTTTAAGTTTGAAATTATCTTACAGTACGTCAGGCTTGCTATAATGTGCCTTCAGTTGAATCCCAACCTTGCTATAATAAGGTCTTCTGCATATTGTAAAAAAAATCTGTAAAATAAAACACAATTCAAATATATAACTTGTAAATTTGATATAGTTTTATTTAATAAAAAGGACATGGTGACAATAGTAAATCAGCAAATGTTATCCTACTCTTCAATTTCTGTTTGTGAATATTTTGATTTTCTTTTGAGTCTTTCATTTTTTATTATAAAAAAAATAAGTGAAACCAAAGACGGAATTCAGATCCCCTCTTCTCTATCATAATAGCTAGGTAACCATGTCACTCCATTATGGCACACAGTACCAATAAAACTCTTAATACCATAACTCTTAATACAAAGCAAAAACCTCAGGGCACAAATACAGACATATGTAAATGCACGCAGTTAGAACATCCCTCACCAAATATTTTTTTTATTAACCTTTCTAATACATTCAAGGGGCTATAAAGACTTATTAATAAAAAATTCATTAAAAAATACAATTTGTACCAACAATCCATTGGCTTCAGTTTTAGGTTATCAAAAGACATTTATGCAACTTGGTCCCTGAAACATGGCAAGAACACATTTATTTTGAGCACATACGGTCACTTTACAGAAGACAGACAGTTTTGAAAACAGATTCTTTCAATAGAACCGAAATAAACTACAATTCCCACCAGGCCCTGATCCAGCAGAGTCAGAATCTCTTTAGCCAATCACAGGCCCCCGAGACTGCAGGGTGAGGATCTCAGCAGCCAATCACACGCCTCGAGACTGCAGGGTGAGGATCTCAGCAGCCAATCTCTGTGGGTCCATGAGCTGAGGGAACATGTCCATGGCCTTGTCCACCAGATGTCCGTTAAAAATGGCCAATAGCTTCTTCCTGACCTCTTCCTTCTCCCAGCCACGGGGGCTGTTCTGGGTCAGAGTAGGTGACCAGTGTTTATGTGGCTCCCCTTGACCAGAGCTACAGAGAGTCTGAGGATGGGCCACGAACGGATCTGACCAGTATGTCCGCTGTGGACGCTGGACCATGCCCTGCTGGTGGAGGTCACTGGGGTGGTTGTACTGATGCATACCGACAGGAAACATGGGGTGGCCGTCGTTGAGGTAACAGGGGGAGCAGTAGGTCATCACACCTGGGTGGTTGTGGGTGCTGTAAGTGCCTGCCGAACCCATGCTACGACGTGGGCTGTGGTGCTGGCGGTACCCTGGGTTCACCCCCAGGGATGGCTGAGGCTGGGAACAGAAGCTGCAAGACGGGTCGCTGCTAGGCAGGGAAGTGTGTTGTGGTCTCATACAGAGGACGGGCTGTGAATGGCAATTCCCGTACCCAGCATTACAATAGTCTCTGGAGGGATCCTTCGCCTGGCTCTCAAAGGAGCCCAGTCCAGAGTCTAGCTGGCCCTGACAGCCGCAGGACGGGGCCAGGTCCAGGCTGGTTGGCGTGTGTCGGCTGGCCTTGTCCTTCTTAACCGGGGACCTCCAGTTGGCACGATGGCCTCCCTGGAGCAGAAGCACGTTCTCGCTGGTGTGGCCGTTCTTTAGGGAGCCATTCCCCTGTTCGAGGGTCAGTCTCTGGGCCATCCCCTCCAGTGTTAAGCCAACAGCAGGTCCGGCTCCTTTGGTGGGGTATTTGTGTGATGACAAATGCAGCTTGGCCTTCTCCCGTAGCTCATCAGCCACGGAGCGGTTGGATTGGTTGGCTCGCTCCGGGTGGTCAAATTTACACTTCATCCCATAAGTACATTTCTTTCCTGAATTCGTGAAACATAAATAAGAATTCATTAGTAGTGTTTGGTTTTTAGAAAACAATACAATATAATAAGGCTATCAAGTTTATCAGTTAAAATACAATAAAAAGTTTCAGTTTTGCAATAAGTGTTTGTCCAAGTGTTTGTGGTAATGTCAACCACAGGACTACCATGGCACAGGCGGAACCTCACCATAAGGGCATGGCTGTTTCTGTGGTAACCGAGGAAACTTCCGCAGAAAATTATCCAGACTGGGACCATGGCGACCCAGTGGGTCGTCTGGGGGCATGAACCTGATGGAGGGAGAAGAGTAGAGTTTAGTTTCAACAACACTGTGGCCAAATAATGTACTATACAATAATGGCTAACTAATTTGGATACCACAATAGTTGAGTTATAAACCACTATAAATATATTATGGTTTATTCATAAGTTATAGAAATCAAACTATTATGAGTTATTGGTAAAACATTCGTGATTTGACCACTGTGTGCATTTTAGAGCTGTCACGGTTAATGGAGTAATTCAAATAAATCTATTAAAAAAAAATAATTGTTCAGAATTAATTGCCTTAGGGCTTATATTCATCATGGCAGCTAAGACAATGAACATTGAGGACAATACGGGTGGATCTGGAAAAAATGTCCAAGCTTTGGGAGCCTTTTACATTAAAAGCACAAACTCTGTTGTCTGCCACCAGGCCCGGCGCCACGGGGGGGCAAAAGGGGACATTGCCCCTCCAGATAGATTCTGTG
The DNA here is from genome assembly GCA_016801175.1 of Esox masquinongy. Classification (NCBI taxonomy): domain Eukaryota; kingdom Metazoa; phylum Chordata; class Actinopteri; order Esociformes; family Esocidae; genus Esox; species Esox masquinongy. The sequence goes on along the minus strand of JACXGI010001393.1, from coordinate 56,412 downwards.
CCCCCTCAGTTTTGTTTCTCCATAAACACTGCAAATGGTATATGAATTACATACGCCCCCTCATTTATGAAAAATGCCCCCTCAGTCATTGCATCCTGCAGCCGGGCCTGTCTGCCACTATTGGATTTTACAATAGCGTATCAACTGCTTGCATTTTACAGCAGCATATCATCGATGCTGAAACATTTGATGCAAGAACCATCCATTAACGGAGACATCAGTGTCAGGCAAGGCAAAGTGAGGTTTCTGTTCACGTTAGTGAAGTAAGTTCGCAGCCTCGTTGGTTCAGAAAGGGAATGGACGGAACGTTAGCCAGCGGAGCTGACTAGCTAGGAAAGAGAACTTCCTGTTGTCATTGGCCCATGTGAATATGGAACCCTCGACAATACCGTCTCCTATCACCTAGGACACGGGATGTAAAGCGTGTAGCCTAATGAAAATCAATATCCTTACAGATAAGGAGCTGATTCCAACCGAGCACAATGTGAACTGAATATTGTTTATGTAGTAATAATGAGTCAAATTGTGTTTTTCTTAACAACAGTAAATAAAGTTTTTATAATAATTCTGCCCTACAAAGGCAAAAGACCTTAACTGGCCAGTGTGCAACTGAGAAAAAAACGACTTTAACGTTGTTTTGTTGTCCAGCCAAATGAACTGTAGGCAGAATACTGGAAATGTTGCAATTCTTTGTTCTTTTAATGAAGTTATTTATCTATATAAAAATCTTGAGCTCAAACTTGATTTGTCCAAAAAATTTGGTTTACTATTTCAGTAAGCCACAGTGTGATGGACAAGTTCATGAATAGAGCTGGGCCATGTTTACCTCAGCAAGCAAACATTCTGCAGTTAGCATTATAAACACGATCATCACAGAAATGTGTCCAATTTCAATGGTTGAGGTGAGTGGTTTTAAAAGATCACTTAATGTGTTTTTGTATTTTAAAATTAGGTTTTTTTTTGTGTTTAGTGCATGTCAGCAGTTTTAAGATGCAAAAGCAACCATGTTTTTAAGAAAGCAGTGTTTTTGCATTTTTTTATCCAAATGATTCAATTAAATGTCACATGAATCAATAGAACACACGATTTCCAAAATAGTCATTAGCGACAGCCCTATTATAATTCAGGATCAACAAGTTGCCACAAAACTCACTTGTCATTGACAAACGAGTACATGAGAAGTCTTTCCTCTATGAAGCGCTTCCATTCTGGCCTCTCTCCCTGAAGGTCACGGTAGGTGTCGTTGGACACGATGATGCCGTCAGACTCGTGCGCCAGCTTGACGATGAAGCGATCGTCATAGCAGACCACCCGTTTGCCCGCTACACGTCGTGAAGGGGTGAACACCACAATCTTCTTTCTCTCCAGCTCACGCAAAATTAATTGATCTTTAGAACAGTGAAAAACACTAACATTAGATTCATTTCTTTGTACATTTTTTACAGTTTAGTCATTTAGCTGACACTCTTATTCAGAGCAACTTACAGTAGTGAGTGCATACAATTCCAACCTTCTAAATACTTGATCATTAACTAGGTTTTCGCTAACCTATATTATTTGTTTTTATCAGCATTTGTCTCATTGGTATTCTACCTCTACTTTGAGCAAAATATTGTATACTGTCTTATTTGGTCACAAAAACTGTTGTGTAACTAGAACAACAAACATGCATGACAACAACAATGATATTACATTTGGCACGCACCTACTGAAGGATAAAGTTTAATTGAGGAGCCTCAGATATTTTCAATTTGCCAATTAACTAAATTAATCATTATCCACCTATGTATGTAGGTATGTATGTATGAGTAGGTTTATCCCAAATACAGAATCTTATAAACACTTACAATGCAAAATATGCTAACTTTTGGCAATAGATACGCATGAGGAACGTTGGCTTTGGCAGCTGGAATAACTCTAAGTTAGCCAAGCCTCCAATCATCGTGCCATGAGAAGGCAATATGTATGAAAGGAAGTAATAGAGAATAAAGGTTAGAAAAGTCCCTTGTTTTATCAGCTGATCATGAAATAACTATTAAGGAGATAAGGTTTAGTCTAGGTTGCCATATAAAAACAGAAACATATCCGTGCTGGGTTTTTCCCTCATGGTCTGTACTAGTCTCACTTCCAGAGTAGCTGGGGGAGTGGCAATAACTTCAACCCTGATCTGTTTTCATGTATAAACGGTTTTGCCTCTGCCTCAGGTTCAGAAACTGAAAAATACCAAACAAGGCCATCTGACAAACTGCTTCTTGCTCACACATAAAAAAACAATTAAAATTGTCCAGACCAAAGAGACCAGCTCGCTATTCAAACATTGTCCTTGTATGCAGATAACCCATAGTTGATATGTCACAGATTACATAATATACTACATGTGCCATTTTAATGAATATAGCATTGAATCTCACGTTGGATACATGTCCACCCAATTACTGTATATTTAGCTTGAGAAGGAAATCTTCCTGGATTACTTGCAATAAAGGGCTTTTGTAATACAGAGAAGGAAGTAGACATTGGACCCTGGGAGGTGTATTTCTGACATCTTTACCTGAGATAGGGACATCTGGCCTTGCCTGCTCTTTCCTCCATGAAGGAACAAACACTGTAATATCATTATGACCCATGTCCAGGAAGAAGTTCACAGCCAGCTGGATTCCCAGACAGGAAAACACTTCCTTATTCCCATGGCTACAACAGAGAAGCAAAAGAACTATTGGTGAACAAGCAAGTGCCTGTACAATTCCTCATTGCCATGGCTATGACACATGAGCAGCAGAAACAAACAATGTTGATCAAAAAAGCTAGTTGTACTAAATGTCCATTCACAATGGTTTATCTGTGTGGTAAGGGATATTCATAGAACACTGACTTTGTTTGTTTGAGTCCAAAATGTAACCCTATTTCCTAGATAGAACATTGCTTTTGACAAGAGCCTTATGGGGCTATAAATGGAAGAAGTAGACCACAAATGGAAATGAGGGAGCCATTTGGATTTTTGACTGTACTGCAAGGGCTATATTAATGACAGCTTTGTTGGAGAGAGGAACTGCGATGAAAACTGTTTCCTTCCAGTGAAAAGCACTTAACTACACACAATATCACAGCATTTGCATTGCAAATGTTTTAACTGTGTACACACAAATAAAATGGGAAGTTTTCTCACACAAGGTCACCTTTCAACTACATACAGCACCAGTCCTACTATAACCTCTAGACAGCCAATACTGGAGCACATGTCAGTAAACCTACCTAGTTACGGTAAAGACTGACTGTTGCAATGGTAAATGGATCCATTTATCATCAACTTAAATATTAACAAATGCTCATATCCTTTGATCTAATAGCATTCAACTCTTTTTTTTTTCATTTTCAATCAAACTCTTTAGATGCCATTATTCACTGTGACTATTAGCAAACCAGCACTGAGCAGTTCAGTGCTCTCATGGTTTGGATTATAATGTGTTAACACCGTAGTGAAAAAGGGTTCCATTTGGAAAGCACTTTAAGTTGGGCTATTACCAAAATTGAAAGCAAAATAAGCCGACAGTCATGCCTTATAGGCCCAAATGATCTGGCAGGGCATAAAATGCAGTGAGGCCTTTTCCAGTTTTACTGTGCACTGATTTGCATGTTCAGATTTGCATACAAGAGCGATTTGGTAGAGCTATGCCTGTGTCAGCTTGAGCGTTGTATGAAAATGCTATCAAGCCCAAAAAAACAGGACTCGCTTAAGGTGGAATGATGGCGGTGTGAGAGACCAGGTTGAGACTTCCCTCAGGCTGACAGTGACACTTGACTGACTGTCTGTTTGAGTGTCAGGGGCTGAACTAATGTTGGCATCTCTGACTTCTAGCTAGAGCCTTATTATGATGGGTTAGTAGAAAAACATCATTAGAAAAATGAATAAGAAAATTACCCTTTCTTGGGGACATAAGGGATAATTCTGCTCATTCAATAACGACTTTCTCTATAGGCTTTCTGCCAAACCACAATATGTTAGAAACACAAATGTAAACACTTTACTGGAAAGAGGAGATGAAGCCAATACAGTGTTTCCAGTTGAGTTTAACATTAGGTGACTGCTGGCCGTACTGAAGCCACCGTACAACCCTCTTGGAACTCCTAATCTATTTTAAATATATATTTTAAAAGCTTTAAAAAATGTTTTCCTGAACCTATATTTTAAGGTTTATTCAAGATATTAGCACCACTACAAAAAAATACTAGTTAATGTGTGTAAGGAACATTTAATTGAAATTCCATATTCCTATTAGGGACTGCCCCCAATAGAAGGGCCAAGATGGTGGACAAGTGGCTTCAAGTGGCCTAAAAAAATCAGATTCAAAGCAGCAAAATGTACATAGTAACAAAGGCAATGACTACAAATCAGTTGAGAGTTTCACACCTCATGGCCACATTGCTCCCATCAATCACTATGGGTCTCAGGGCATCTCTTTCCTCACTGCCTACATCCTCCCAGCTGGCTGGTGTGACAGGCAGGCTGCTGACAGCCTCCCCTTGGGAGGCATCCAGGCCTCCCACATTCTCCCTCTCCTTCTCCATCTCATCGGGGTTAACTCCAGTCCGTACAAGCTCCCCCAGGACACTGTTAGTGTCTATGTTTAGGCCAAACCTCTGCAGCACGGTCCAGACCTGCGCTGGGGAGTAGCCCAGTTTACGGTAGAAGTCCAGCTGAGCCTCTCCAGGGTCTGGGGGTGTCTCGTCGCTCTCCTCTGCGGCAGGACAGTGGTGGCCACTGGGGTGCATTCTCTCATAGATGAAATGGGGTGGTGGATTATTATGGAAGGCTGGCATCATCTGTCACAATCAGAATCAGAGAGGGTTTTATCTGTCAAGTAAGTTTCACAACAAAATAGGAATTTGTTCTGGTCCATTGGTGCAGGAATTTTGTATAAAAGAAAAAAATCACAACTGTTCAAAAAATGAAATAAAACATGTCAGTGTTTGAAAGAGCTATTTAAAAGTTGAATGCTTCCCCAAAAGCCTATCATTTACATTTTCTGACAAAGTGACTTAATAATACGTAGTGAAAATAAACACACTGGCTTTACCAGGTCTACATACACCAGTGGGCTAGTAACATTGTGGGTTCCAATAGTTTTAGTTATCGTTCTTGTCATATGTTATACATTATAATGTTTAGTCCTCTATAACACAGACAAGAACTTTGTTGGCTGAGGGGCAATTCCACAGTAACAAAATATACCTTCAGTAATTTACAGTTATAACAGTTATGATTGTTGTTATGTTTGGTGACAGAAAAGCTGAAAAATCTCAAATTTTTTAAGTGACCAATTATTCACAAAATTGATGCTTAATGTCCACTGCGACAAATGATTCAAAGAAAAAATATCTGCAGAAAATGCGTAGCTGCATTTTGTCATTTAAGTTTCCAAAAATAAAATGTTCTTAACCCATTTAGTGACTAATTGCCAGCATAGATTTAAAGTATCAAGCTAGCTTGTGTTGGGTGTTAGCCTGGGAGAAGTTACAGAACACATGAGCAGGACAAAGGTAACACAACGCTAACTGATCACCTGGAAAAAAAATACATATTTTGGAGAACTGACCAGGGTCTCCTCGCATACATATTTCTTTCATAATGTCAACCAAATAGTAAATAAATGGACGAAAATCAATAATCAATACATGGATTAATTACCTTCTCACAATAATTTATTGACAGGTTAGTGTTTATATGGATGATTGTGGGGGTCATGGAAATAGAATATGAATGAGATAAGATTGCCTTTAGCAAGTATTTTTATCAAGACAAGATCAAGGAACTTGCATGACATAGTCAGCGGGAATGCACCTAATTGGTAAGACTATGCATAAACAGTGAAAAACATAACCTACTACATTGTTATTGAATACTATTATGGTTAATAACTATTTTAAGGTTTAAAAGAATGTTATTGCGCAACATTGCAATTTTGGCACATGGTTTAATGCATTTTAAACTGATAGCTTGACACAAACATTACATAATTACTAAGAGTACATTTGTTGAAAATAACTAAGATTACAGGTTTTTTACCATTTGGCTTACTCAAGTTATCCAGAGTGACTTACATAATTGATTGCATACATTTACTACCAATAATACTTTACAAATATATACTTTTTTCATAACCAGGAGTCAAGGGGATGAATGATGGGCCATTATAATGAGAGTCTTATTGACAACTTTTACACTAAGTGTCATTAGATCTTTAGTGGACACACTAAAGATCATGGCCCGTCATTCATCCCCTTGACTCCTAGTCAGGAAAACCACTTTACGTCCCATCCCAAAGGCAGCCATCCTACATTGGGCTCTGTCCACCTCAATGCCCTGGGACATTGAGATTTGACCTTAAGACAGGAGGTAAGATTGCAGGACAACTGGCCCTCCAAAATCAGTGGCAGCAGCATCTGTCGCATTGTCCAGGACAGACCCTGATTTTTATTGCTTCTTCAGAGGCAAGCCATCAGTGGGATGCAGGGTTCAATGCTGACGGCTTTTTTAGGAAATTTATTATATTATATTCTATTAATTGCCGGTGTTCATTGTCTGACACATTCGTCTCCGATATGCATTCGCCCTAGATTTGTTCCGCCAAGTTAGTTCGTTTCGGGAAAACAGCAAACTACAAAAATGCTAGCTCTTAGTCTGACTTCCTGAGCTTTTGACACCGTGATCAGGATACATATATGTTGCCAAAATGACAAAAGTAAGTCCTTAAAAGTAATAACTCACCAGTAACTTTTTGTTCAACGGTTTCAGGATTCCATTTTCGTGTCCGTGTAATCTATGTAGGCTATGTCAAATAAATGCTCTTGGTGTGAGCAGTTTCACCGTAGACAGCGGCAAATATTCTAGGCAAGGACAAAGTCATTCGCTTAAACTCGTCACGAGGAAATAGGGGTTTCCCCGTCTTTTCATTGGTAAAGAAACAGGGTTACGGCAGTTGGTCTTTCATTGACTTGGTAATTAAAATGACCTATGTTTAATGTTGTTAGGTACACATATTCCCTCTTAATACCATTGATTTACCTATTCACCTCTTTATGATAGGCTTATCGTTTTCAGGCTTAACAGTCGACATGTGGTACTGCAGTGCCGCTGTGTACTTTCTAAGGCTGTCCAAGTCTGATTACCATGAACATGTGTAATCTTGGACTACAACGCTTACTTAGTGTAACGAGCCACTAAAATTCTTACTGGATTGGAATCAACTGTAACAGGTTAATTCAATGTTTGACAAAGCAAATACTGCAGTACTTGAATCAGACATAAATTCAATATTCAGTATTCAATATGTAAAATGTGTAGAATCAATATATTATACTTAAAATAGGAACTATATATTTTCTTCTTAATTCTAAAATAGAATACTATATATTTCTGCCCATATTTTTTCTTCTTCTAAGTTACCCACAGTGTTGTGAATGATGTGAGAGACAAGGCTTGCACTGCTGGAGAGTTTTTCCCATTTCCTTTGCAATACGATTAAAGATTTGGAATTTTATTAGGACATCCACTACTGCCAACAGCAGTAGATACTCTTTCTGGGGTCAACACAACTTAGAAAATTACACAGTATGACACATGATTATACACGCATAATAACCTCCATAGACACTATTATATACAATACAAAATTAGTACAGGAAGTATGGGTTTAAGATTACATTGATGGATCCGGAAAATATCTACTATTCATTGTCCTACACTGTAAACGGATGATGAAGGCCAGGTCATTCTAAGATGAGACTTATACTACCGCTTAAAAGTTTGGAGTCACTTAGAAATGTTTTTTTTTTAAACAAATGTTTTGTTCATTAAAATAACATCAAATTGATCAGAAATACAGTGTAGACATTGTTAATGTTGTAAATGACCATTGAAGCTGGATTTTTGATGGAATATCTACATGGGCGTACAACGGCCCATTATCAGCAACCATCACTTCCGTGTTCCAATGGCACATTGTCTTTGCTAATCCAAGTTAATCATTTTAAAAGGCTATGATCATTAGAAACCCCTTTTGCAAATTGTTAGGACTGCTGATACTGTTGGCCTGATTAAAGAAGCAACAAAACTGGCCTCCTTTAGGCTAGTTCAGTATCTTCAGCATCAGTGTTTGTGGGTTCGATTATAGGCTAAAAATGGCCTATAGTCGAAACAAGGAACTTCCTTCTGAATCTCATCAGTCTATTCTTGTTCTGAAAAATAAAAGCTATTCCATGCGAGAAATAGCCAAGAAACTGAAGATCTCGTACAACAATGTATACTCCTCCCTTCACAGAACAGTGCAAACTCCCTCTAACCAGAATAGAAAGAGGAGTGGGAGGCCCCGGTGCACAACTGAGCAAGAGGACAAATACATTAATGTCTAGTTTGAGAAACAGACACCTCACAGGTCCTCAACTGGCAGCTTCATTAAATAGTACCCACAAAACATCAGTCACAACATCAACAGTGAAGAGGCGACTCCGGGATGCTGGCCTTCTATGCAGAGTTCTTCCTCGGTCCAGTGTCTGTGTTCTTTTGCCCATCTTAATCTTTTCTTTTTATTGGCCAGTCTGATATATTACTTTTTCTTTGTAACTCTGCCTAGAAGGCCTGCATCCCGGACTATTTAATGAAACTGCCAGTTAAGGACCTGTGAGGCGTCTGTTCCTCAAATTAAACACTCTAGTGTATTTGCCCTCTTGCTCAGTTGTGCACTTGGGCCTCCCACTCATCTTTCTATTCATAATTGCAAAAGGGTTTTCTAATGATCAATTAGCCTTTTAAAATGATAAACTTGGATTAGCAAACACACTGTGCCATTGGAATACAGGAGTAATTGTTGCTGATAATGGGCCTCTGTACACCTACAGTGGATATAAAAAGTCTACACACCCCTGTTAAAATGCCAGGTTCTTGTGATGTAAAAGAATGAGACAAAGATAAATCATGTCAGAACATTTTCCACCTTTACTGTGACCTATAACGTGAACAATTTAATTGAAATACAAACTGAAATCTTTGAGGGGGAAAAATGAAAAATAAAAACCTTACAATAACCCTAACCCACAGTGAAGCATGGTGGTGGCAGCATCATGCTTTGGGGCTGTTTTTCTTCAGCTGGAACCGGGGCCTTAGTCAGGGTGGAGGGAATTATGAACAGTTCCAAATACCAGGCAATTTTGGCACAAAACCTTCAGGCGTCCGTTAGAAAGCTGAAGATGAATAAAATAAAATGAAAAAATAAAAAACTCACAATAACCTGGTTGCATAAGTGTGCACACCCTTAAACTAATACTTTGTTGAAGCACCTTTTGATTTTATTACAGCACTCAGTCTTTTTGGGTAGGAGTCTATTAGCATGGCACATCTTGACGTGGCAATATTTGCCCACTCTTCTTTGCAAAAGCGCTCCTAATCTGTCAGATTGCGAGGACATCTCCTGTGCACAGCCCTCTTCAGATCACCCCACAGATGTTCAATTGGATTCAGGCTGGGCTCTGGCTGGGCCATTCTAAAACGTTAATCTTCTTCTGGTGAAGCCATGCTTTTGTGGATTTGGATGTGTGCTTTGGGTCGTTGTGGTGCTGAAAGGTGAACTTCTTATTCATCTTCAGCTTTCTAATGGACGCCTGAAGGTTTTGTGCCAAAATTGCCTGGTATTTGGAACTGTTCATAATTCCCTCCACCCTGACTAAGGCCCCGGTTCCAGCTGAAGAAAAACAGCCCCAAAGCATCATGCTGCCACCACCATGCTTCTCTGTGGGTTAGGTTTATTGTAAGGTTTTTATTTTACATTTTTCCCCCTCAAAGATTTCAGTTTGTTTTTCAATTGAATTGTTCACATTATACGTCACATTAAAAGTGAAAAAAGGTCTGAAATGATTTATCTTTCTCTCATTCTTTTACATCACAAAAACCTGGCATTTTAACAGGGGTGTGTAGACTTTTTATATCCACTGTATGTAGATATTCCATTGAAAATCAGCAATTTACAGCTACAATACTATATGTGAGGTTCTGTTTTGTTTTGTTTGTGCTTTTATTCCTGAATGTAGCCTGTCCTTTTTGTTCTGATTGCTTTCTCCTGTTTGTACTTTGCCTTAATTGCCTCCCTATTTAGTCTGCCGAGTTCTGTTCTGCCCTTGTCAAGTCATTGCCTGCCTGCCTGCCTTGTTCTTGTGTTCCTGCCATTTTTTTTTTGCCTGTCCAAATTTGTTACTAAATCTGTCATTGTCTGTTAGCTCTGCGCTTGTCGTCCTGTTCCTCAGATCATTATACAATAGTCATTTACAACATTAACAATGTTTACACTGTATTTCTTATCAATTAGATGTTATTTTGATGAACAAAAAATTTGCTTTTCTTTCAAAAACAAGGACATTTCTAAGTGACCCCAAAGACTGGAGATTCTTTTGTTTTGTAAACTTGTAGTTATCAAAGATCGCGACGGCGCCTTCCAAGGTAGAGTGCGCAACATTTCTGATGCTGCTACAAACTGCTGGCGAATATTCAGATAACCTCGCTGGTATGCTTGTGGCATGTTTGTGGCGTGCTTGTGATTTAGGTGAAAAACAATATTTAAGAAGAGAGACAAATGTCAGAAATAATAAACATCATATTAAGTGTTGACCTCCCTTCTCAAAAATACACGTGATCAAAGTGGCAAATGGGCAACATGTATGTTGTACATTGTGGCAGTTTGATTTAGTTGCCTCCCACCATGGCCTCAACATGGATGTTTAGACAAAAAGGTTGGAAAGACAAATTGAGATGGTATTCAATTATTTTTTTCAAGTTTTTGGAACAAGTTACTTTATTAAGGTTTCCATACAGTTTTGATACTCTGGGGTTAGATACCTGTGAAATGCAGATTCTTGATTAATGCTTAATTGAGTCAGGTAGAACTGAGTAATTTGTAATTTGTAGTAATTTGTGTATCTTATGACAATTTTTCTTTTTCTTGTTAATCTTTGATTCTTTTGCTGGTTTAGGATCTGCTGGTTTAGGTGCTGGTTCAGGCTCTACTGGTTCTGGCTCTGGTTCAGAATCTGCTGATTCAGACTCTCCTGGTTCAGGTCCTGGTTCAGGCTCTGCTTGTTCAGGCTCTGTTGGTTCAGGCTCTGCTGGTTCAGGCTCTGTTGGTTCAGGCACTCCTGGTTCAGGTTCTGGTTCTTGTTCAGGCTCTGCTGGTTCAGGTTCTGATTCTTTTTCAGGCTCTGCTGAGTCAGGCTCTGTTCGTCCAGGTTCTGATGGTTCAGGCTCTGAAGGTTCAGGTGCTGGTTCAGGTGCTGGTTCAGGTGCTGGTTCAGGCTCTGCTGGTTCAGGTACTTGGTCAGGCTCTGCTGGTTCAGGTGCTTGTTCAGGCTCTGCTGGTTTAGGTGCTGGCTCAGGCTCTGCTGGTTCAGGTTCTGGTTCTGGTTCAGGCTCTGCTGGTTCAGGTTCAGGTGCTGACTCAGACTCTGCTGGTTCAGGTTCTGGCTCTGGTTCAGGCTCTGCTGGTTCAGGTGCTGGTTCAGGCTCTGCTGGTTTAGGTGCTGGCTCAGGCTCTTCTGGTTCAGCTTCTGGTTCTGGCACTGGTTCAGGCTCTGCTGGTTCAGGTTCTGCTGGTTCAGGTTCTGGTTCTGGCTCTGGTTCAGGTGCTGGTTCTGGGTCAAGTGCTGGTTCTGGGTCAGGCACTTGTTTAAGCTGTGCTGATTCAGGCTCTGGTGGTTCAGGACCATTTGGTTTAGCTTCTGCTGGTTCAGTACAATTTTTCTTTTTCTTGTTAATCTTTGATTCTTTTGCTGGTTTAGGATCTGCGGGTTTAGGTGCTGGTTCAGGCTCAACTGGTTTTGGCTCTGGTTCAGAATCTGCTGATTCAGACTCTCCTGGTTCAGGTCCTGGTTCAGGCTCTGCTCGTTCAGGCTCTGTTGGTTCAGGCTCTGCTGATGCAGGCTCTGTTGGTTCAGGCACTCCTGGTTCAGATACTCCTGGTTCAGGTACTGGTTCAGGCTCTGTTGGTTCAGACACTCCTGTTTCAGGTTCTGGTTCTTGTTCAGGCTCTGCTGGTTCAGGTTCTGATTCTTGTTCAGGCTCTGCTGAGTCAGGCTCTGTTCGTCCAGGTTCTGATGGTTCAGGCTCTGAAGGTTCAGGTGCTGGTTCAGGCTCTGCTGGTTCAGGTGCTGGTTCAGGCTCTGCTG
>JACXGI010001393.1:0-44108 GCA_016801175.1 Esox masquinongy | reverse complement strand
GTTCTTGTTCAGGCTCTGCTGGTTCAGGTTCTGATTCTTGTTCAGGCTCTGCTGGGTCAGGCTCTGTTCGTCCAGGTTCTGATGGTTCAGGATCTGCTGGGTCAGGTGCTGGTTCAGGCTCTCCTGGTTCAGGCTCTGGTTCAGAATCTGCTGATTCAGAATCTCCTGGTTCAGGCTCTGCTGGTTCAGGCTCTGTTGGTTCAGGCACTCCTGGTTCAGGGTCTGCTGGTTCAGGTACTGGTTCAGGCTCTGTTGGTTCAGATACTCCTGGTTCAGGTTCTGGTTCTTGTTCAGGCTCTGCTGGTTCAGGTTCTGATTCTTGTTCAGGCTCTGCTGGGTCAGGCTCTGTTCGTCCAGGTTCTGATGGTTCAGGATCTGCTGGGTCAGGTGCTGGTTCAGGCTCTGAAGGTCCAGGTGCTTCTTCAGGCTCTGCTGGTTCAGGTGCTGGTTCAGGCTCTGCTGGTTTAGGTGCTGGCTCAGGCTCTGCTGGTTCAGGTTCTGGTTCTGGCACGGGTTCAGGCTCTGCTGGTTCAGGTTCTGCTGGTTCAGGTTCTGGTTCTGGCTTTGGTTCAGATGCTGGTTCTGGGTCAAGTGCTGGTTCTGGGTCAGGCACTTGTTCAAGCTGTGCTGATTCAGGCTCTGGTGGTTCAGGACCATTTGGTTTAGCTTCTGCTGGTTCAGGACGTGTTGATGCAGGCTTTGCTGGTACATACTTTTCTGGTTCAGTCTCTGATGGGTGTTCAGGTGAAACATTCCATAGTTTTCTATTGACCTCAATGATGTTCTGAATGAGTTCAGGACTGGGGAAGTCCATGCTGATTATTCCTAAGCAGTTTTGTTGGTCAGAGTCTCTATTTAGTGTAACTATGAGCTCATTGAGCCGATCATTAACCACTTTGGCCAGAGATTTAGGGGTTTTAACAAAGGCAGTGGAGTAGATGCTGGTCAGTGTGATTGCACGAGCACAGTTCTCTTCAGCTTCTTTCAATCGTTTCTTAATTATCTTCATTTTGTGTTCAGTGTCCTTGAACTTTTCGTCACCAATGATAAAAGTGTTATGGTTAATGGTTCCAATATTGAAATTTGTTGTCTGCATGAAGACAATCTTTTTTCTTGCATATCGCATGGAAGGGACATACGTCTTTGTCCATACTTTATCTTTATATTTTTCAGTCTGGAATTTTATGAATTTTCTAGCTTCCTTAGACTCCTTTTTTGGCAGTGTCACTCTCAAAATTAAAGTCTCACTTGAGTGTTTGTCCAAGAAATCCATCAGGATTTTCAAGATCTCATCGAACTTGTATCTTACACTCCAATTCCCAACATAAAGGTAGTACTTAGTCTTCCTAACCTTTATATCGAAGTACCGCAATCCTGCTTTCAGCTGCTTCTCCAAGGTCCAAACCTGATGTTTTGAAAATGGCCAATCATGCAAAGTTAAGCTCTTGTGTGTTCCAGGGATGGTAACAGCTGAAAGAAGTGTATCATCAGGAATAGACTCCATCCAATTTTCCTTATATGATTTTTCATTAAGATTTGGGTCATCATTAAAACCCGAGCCACAAACAGTTGTGAACATCCTGTAAAGGAAAATACATAAAAAATATTTCTATTGTTCTGCATTCATGAAACTGAACTGTAATACAGTATAATGTTTTATGATGCGTTTCCAAGAAGGTAACTTGTACTTACAAAAAGAGGAGACATAGGCACAGAGGGACTCCCCGGGTTGTATTTAAAGGAGCCAGCCTGTGAAAGAGTTAGTTGATGTGGAAATACATTAATCTCATTTAATGTTCGACGATGTGTAGAGCCCGTGGTCTGACGGTAGTGCCCCCCCCCCCTCCCGGAGACCATGTTTCAGTCTCAAACTTCACCCTTAAAACTGTTTCCTTCCTCTTTGTACCCTATCTGTCAACCTGTCTGAATAATGCAAAAAAAAAACAAATTCCCCAAACATAACTTAAAATTTTTTTTTTTACTAAACTTACTTAATCATAGAATGCAAACAAAGATTGTATTAGCTATTTTATTAACTCAAACCATATCCCCATTTAAAAGCTACATAGCATGAATAGCCCAACTACAAAACAGAAAGTAAAATGAGTTTTATCTAAATATTTTCAGTAATCTTCAGTAAGACATTTACATAACTCTATATTTCCAAACCTGTAAAGTGTTTGTAGCATCCTCTAATTTTCCAGAGGTTGACTTTGAAGCTGTTCGTTGAACCATCTCTTAGATTTGAGTGTAAGAATGTTAATGCACTGCTAAAAGGCTCATATGGTACATAAAAGATAAAAGAACTTTGCATAATTTACCTGCCCAAACTCATACCCGTGCACACACACTACATCCCCATTGTTTTATGTCAGATAACACAACAGCCATCTCCACTAATCTGTCTGATAACTTGCAAACACCTCAGTCCTCCACAGCAACAGTCACCTCAAAAATGATTTGCATCCTTGATTAAGAAGAGCACTCTCATTAAGGTAGTTAATGAGATTAAGGGCAAGTCTCCAACATGTGAAATATATTATACCCTTTGAGAACATACAGTAAATTAAAAAGATGTACTTCTGGTCGAAAAGAAATTAAAACCTCCTCCATTACCCTCTGGTTTGGATCTGCGTCTGCATGCTTCTATGGGTTTTTAATATCTCTTCATCTCCTTAGCTCACTATTCAGTGTATTTTATAAATGTGTGTCAACTTCTAAGTAAATGTTGTGTATTCTGTCCCCATGCTGTCCACCACTTGCAGCACCTTCCACACCAAGTAACATTCTGTGTATGTATAAATGTACTTAGCAAATGAACACAATTCTGATTCTAATGACTCCAGGGCAAGAGAGCGTGGAGGCAAGATCTGTGCTGACCACTTCCACCCTAGTCCACCCACTGTTTCAAAAAATCTCCTCTGACACTTTGTGCGTAGGTGGATATTTTTGGTCAGTCATTACCAAAAAATCCAGTATTCGTGTAGATTATTACTCACTGCTCATATTCCATAATCTATTATGCTCACCACCCACTGTTATTGTATGTCAACTTTGCATAGAGTTCCAGCATTCCCTGCCTGATTCTGATCTATTGTTATGTTTAATGAAGATGATTCTGATTCTAATCCATTGTTTTGTTTAAAGATGATTCTGATTCAAATCCATTTTTTGTTTAATGAAGATGATTCTGATTCAAATCCATTTTTTGTTTAATGAAGATGATTCTGATTCTAATCCATTGTTTTGTTTAATGAAGATGGTTCTGATTATGATCCACTGTTATGTTGAATGAAGATGATTCTGATTATGATCCATTGTTATGTTGAATGAAGATGATTCTGATTCTGCTCCATTGTTCTGTTTAAAAAATGTGATTCTTTTTCTGACCCATGGTTATGTTTAATAAAGGTGATTATGAGTCTGATCCATTGTTTTGTTTAATGAAGCTGATTCAAATATGTATCCATTTTCAGTTATGAAACATGGTACAGGTGCTTTAAGATTCTACTGAATGAAGGTGATTACATGAGGTTGCAACTTCCACTTTTTGTTCCATGTTTACATTTGAATTGTATTTTGAAGAATTACTATGTAGTGCTGTTACATTTTCATTTCATCCAAGTTTTATCCTTTGAAAATAACAACATAGGAGGAGGATGTTCTGATGTGATGCTGTGTCATAAGAAAGCTGGGTCAAAATGGAAAAGGTTACCTGCATAAAAGTAGTGGGAACTATCCTGGAATTAACATGAATTGTGGGGGATGTTGGAGGACTCAAAGAAAATCCTGCATAAGATGGCAAACACCTAGCAGTACCTTGCATTTTCACCCTTAGGTGTCACTGTGGGATTTATGTTTGTTAATACATTTTTTACACAATGGGATTGTTCTTCTATAATGAAAAGCTATTTTAAAGCTTTTCATAAATTTTTTTACTGACGAGTTTCTTAAAGTTCTTTTACATTTTTATTACAATTCATCATTCATGAGAATAAAGATCCTCAAAAACAGCCAAGCACAGTTCCCCAAAACAATGTATACACTTTTTCTGTAAAAAACAATGTTTTGGTTACTTGAATGTTAACAAAGTGTGCAAGTGGTGCTTACCTAATTAAACACGGAGTTAATATACAAAATCCACATTACAGAAGTAACCACCGGAGGATTTGAAATTATATACATTGTTTGTTTTTTTATATTGTTTGGTGACGTGATTATTTTTAATGGGAATTAAATATGTACAAGAACCAGGTTGACTGATAATCATGTTTTGTAATCTAATCAGATAATTTATGGCATGTAGACATTCTTGGATTTTCATGATGTTCCCCTGGTTTCTGAGGGGCTTCTGGTTTTGCTGGGTCAATCTCAGTTCAGACTATGCTGGTTCCCTGGTTTTCTTGAGATAACTTTTTCTGCTGTTTAAGGCTCTGCTCAGTTGGACTCTTTGGGTTCTGCTGGTGCATGAGCTCCTATTCATTTAGCCACTCATGATTCAGGTTCTTCAGGTTCAGGCTTTGCCTGTTCAGGCTCTTGTTCAGGCTCTGCTGGTTTTGTTTCTGGTTCTTCTACAGGTTCTTCTACTATTCCAGGTTAATTTGGGCTCTGGTTCAAGTTGAGACTCTAGTGGTTTGGGCTCTTCATGTTCTGCTGGTTCAGGCTTTTTTGGTGCAAGCTCTTCAGATGTAGGCTCTACCAAGCCTCTTCTGGTCCAGGTTCTACTGGTGTAGGCTCTGCTTGTGCAGACTCTACTGGTGCAGGCTCTTCAGATGCAGCCTCTTCTGATCCAGGTTCTACTGGTGCAGGCTCTGGTTTTGCAGGCTCTACTGGTGCAGGCACTTCAGATGCAGCTTCTTCTGGTCCAGGTTCTACTGGTGTAGGCTCTGCTTGTGCAGGCTCTACTGGTGCAGACTCTTCAGATGCAGCCTCTTCTGGTCCAGGTTCTACTGGTGCAGGCTCTGCTTGTGCAGGTTCTACAGATGCAGGCTCTTCTGGTCCAGGTTCTACTGGTGTAGGCTCTGCTTGTGCAGGCTCTTCAGGTGCAGGGTTGACAGATGCAGGCTGTTCTGGTCCAAGTTCTTCTGGTGCAGACTCTGCTTGTGCAGGCTCTTCAATTGCAGGCTCTTCAGGTCCAGGTTCTACTAGTGCAGGCTCTGCTTGTGCAGGCTCTACTGGGGCAGGCTTTTCAGGTGCAGGGTTGACAGGTGCAGGCTGTTCTGGTCCAAGTTCTTCTGGTGCAGGCTTTGCTTGTGCAGGCTCTTCAATTGCAGGCTCTTCAGGTCCAGGTTCTACTAATGCAGGCTCTGCTTGTGCAGGCTCTACTGGGGCAGGCTCTTCAGATGCAGCCTCTTCTGGTCCAGGTTCTACTGGTACAGGCTCTGCATGTGCAGGCTCTACTGGTGCATGCTCTACAGATGCAGGCTCTACAGATGCAGGCTCTTCTGGTCCAGGTCCTACTGGTGTAGGCTCTGCTTGTGCAGGCTCTACTGGTGCAGGCTCTTCAGATGCAGGGTTTACTGGTGTAGGCTCTACAGATGCAGGCTCTTCTGGTCCAGGCTCTACTGGGTGTTCAGATGAATCACTCAGTTTTTTCCCATTGATCTCAATGATGTTCTGGATGATGTCTGGACTGGGGAAATCCATACTAATTACTCCTAAGCAGTCTGGCTTGTCAGGGCCTGTCTTTAGTGTAACTATGAGCATATTCAGCTGATCATTTACTAATCTGGCCACAGATTTAGGGCCTTTAAATATTGCTGTGGCTGTAGAATCAGTCAGTACAATAGCATGAGCACAATTCTCTTTTGCTTCAGTAAGATGTTTTGTAATTATTTTTATTTGGTCTTCAAGATCTTTGAAAGTGTTGTCGCCAATAAAAAAAGTATCATGGTTAAGGGTTCCAAAGTTGAAATTAGTACTCTGCACAAAGATGATCTTCCCTCTTGCTTCATGCATTTTGGGAACAAATGTCTTTGTCCAAACTTTACCTTGAGAATTTTCAGTCATTGTTTTGATCAATTTTCCAGCTTTCTTCATGTTCATTCCTTGCAGTGTTACTTTTAAAAGCACAGTCTCACTTGAATGTTTGTCCAAGAACTCCCACAAAATGTTCAAGACCTCATGGAACTTTATATGTTTTATATGTCCATCCATGACATCAAGTATGTTGTGGAATATACTGGCCTCTACACGAATATTGAAGTACCGCAGCCCTGCATTTAGCTGGTTCTCCAAGGTCCAAGCCTGACATTGTATAAGTGGTCCACCATATAGAGTTAAGCTCTCATGGGTTCCAGGGATAGTAACAGTGGAAAGGAGTTTGTCATCGGGTATGGACTGCATCCACTTTTCCTTAAAAGAGTTTTCATTAAGCTTTGAGTCATCAGAAAAACCGGTACCTGAGCCACAAGCAGTTGTGAACATCCTGAAAAGGAAAATAAATAAAATCACATGCCTGCTAACCATTCTACATGTATTAAATGGCCATGAAATATAAATTTCTGAAGAATTCTAATTCTGTATGGCAAATAAGTCTAATGCAAGCAGATCATTCTTACTTACAAAGAGAGAAGACAAAGGCACAGAATGAAACCCATGGTTGTATTCCCAATGAAGCTAGTTGGGAAAAGAAAATAACGCATCTGTAAATGTAATAGTGTCACCAAATTTTGCCAGCCACATCCCAATAACAGCTATTACAAAAAACAAGAGTACTGATTATAATGATTATTAGCACGATATCTTACTTTTCAAGTTGTCATATAGTCCCTTTTATTCCCCCGTTGAAAAGGTTCACTACTTGTGTGGAACTTTCTATTGGATAACTATGACTGTTTTAGGAGTTATCTGACTCTGCTCAGTGACTCATAAAAGTACATACAAGATAGTAATAGGAATTTGCATTTTACACTGTCCCTGTTCTGCCATAAGACATGCACCCTTTCATTCACAACCAAATACAACGTATACAGTTCCTAATACTGTATCTCATTAGGACAAAACACATCTGAAAATATGTTAATGTGTACATACTATTTCTGTTTTTATGATAAAGGGGAGCCATTCATTAATGTTAGTGTTTTCATTTTTTCACAACCGTCACTTGAAATTAAAGAAAGTATTCATTGCAATATTGGATTTTAAGGTTATACAACATTTCAGATCATTGTTAAGTGTCTTGTGATTGAATTGGTTTGAAGTGGACTCATTCAGATTTTTTTTTAAACAATGCAATGCTTCGAAAAAGCAGGGTCAAAATGGAAAGATTACATGCTCATGTGTTAAAGTCTTAATTTCCATCAGCAATAAAATCGTTAGCGTATGGGAATTTCAAAATAGCATTTGGGCATAGCAGTTTGGAAAAAATGAACTTAATGTTTTTCTAAATTTGTATTTATTTAAATATTTTTGGGTACATTTTTCCATTATTTAAGAAGCATCTCACCATAGCATAACTACTTAAAGTACTAATAACTAATGTTAACAATGAGACATATTTGTGTTATAAAAACACAAGATCTCAGCGCAATTTTTTTCAAACCAAATTCTAATATGTTACTAATTGAAAACCATTAAAATAATGCTGTTAAAATGTACTTCTTCAAATAACTGGAATTCAATTCGGCTATAGCTAAATTAATTACTTTAATATCAGTTAAATTAAACGAAACATTTATGTTATAGTTCTTGTCTTATGAAAGTGTTTTTACAACGTGCTAAGTCAAGGGACAGCATTTAACACCGTAATTCAATAATGACCCGTGCTGTAGAAAGAAAATGTAATGAAACCTTCCTATAAATACTAGTTGAAACTTGGGCTCTGTCTTTAATTGGTTTAACGCGGCCAGAGATTACCTAAGACGCGACCCACATGACTATGGATAAGCCTTTTCCGAGTTCCCCAGCGAATACTATTAATTTGCTAGAGCTTCTATTGGTTGTGGACTACATGGTGGTGTATCGGCATGAGTACTAAGTTTCCTTGTTTGTTCCGAGTAGCACATGAAAGGGACTAAATTACTTAGAGGGTTGTCATTGATCAGTTTCACCTCTTATTAAAGTATTTTTGGTTCAACTTGTCTGATTAGTTATGTTCTGTTGTACCAAATGACTTTAAACAAATCAAGTAGTCGCTTCTAATTTGCACCCGTTTCAACTGCATTGTCTGAGAGACTCAAAATCGATATGCATGGTGATTGACGGACTGATCGACAAATGATGAGTCAGATATTTTATGAAAGGTGATTTGAAGGTCTGGCAGCTGCCGGTCTTTCTGGCTCTCGAACACTGTACTGAATTTGCCCACTTTTGATTGAAGAAACAGTAACAAATTAAACAGACGACCCTTCGCTGGTGGGCGTTTACGATGAAAAAGTTTTGAAATGATGCATGTACTCCAATATTAGCGGTCACACTAGTACGATACACCAACCCAGCAAGTGAGTAGTTAGCGAATCCTCTTCTTCAACATGTCTATGAGGACACTTCCATTGGTTTTTATTAACTTGGGCGGCGAAATGCTTTATATTCTGGACCAACGTCTTCGAGCTCAGAAGACCGCTGAAGATAATACACAGAAAGGTAATTTGTTGCTAGTCTTGAATTGCTAACTAGTTAGCTGCCAACCCAATGACGTTAGCCAGTAAATAATCCCACTTATTTTGCCTAGTTACGTACTCAGGCACGAGTCACTTTGTCTTTGTATTTAATTATTGACAAAATGTATTATCTCTCGACATCACTTTATTGCAGGTATATGGTCAGAAGATGACAGGACAAGAGGTATACTAATCCTGGCCAGTCATAACGGTCCCTATGTAGTTTTTTCTGTCGCGGACTATATCCTAGTAGTAGTAAATTTAACTCAGAGGTTGGTAGAGGACTCTACTGTGTATTGGTGCCGTTATTGCGGCTGTGCCATCACAGGAAGCATCATTGAAGAGATCTCCATATTAAAGTACTACATATCAGAATAAACAATTAGCTTATCTTTCCTGATTACCAGGTTGAAGTTGTGATAATTTATCAGCACCATAAAGAATTAGGCAGAAAAAATTACCACCCACTGTTGACATTAAAGTGACAGATGCCAAATGGGATTGTCTGTGTTTTCTCCCAGTTAAAGGGGTAGACCACACCCAGAAATCATGAAACCCCAATCAGTTTGATAAGAGCCAATGTAATATCTGTGGGTAAAGTACATTTTTAAACCATAAGTCTTGGTCCTTTAGCGACACATATAGCCATAAAGGCCTTGTACAGTGTACTAGGACCCCTGGGGGTACTTGGTCATTCCACAGGGATGAGATAGGCTTACTATTAAAATTAACATGAGGGGGTACTTCAGAGGTACTCCGAGCAGTGCCAAATTCTGTTGGTGGCTCAGTAACTGAAAAAGGATGGAGACCCCTGTTGTAGATGACTCTCACACAATCAGTGCTGTGTATGTAGATCTCTTCACATTGTTTTCCTAACACCTTCATAATCAGATTCTTCACTAAATAAGGACACTGTGTTTTACAACTATTTACCACTTCACATGCTGATGTAGACTTTAGTGTTATTGTTTTTATATACATTTTCCAGCTAGCTTGCTACCTATCCCTTAGCATGAGAAACCTAGCCTGTCCAGAGAGAACATTGGGAGTTTTTAGTTTTAAGCTCCAGTAACTTTCTACAGCTTTTTCTCATATTGCTTGCAAACTTATTACCGTAAAAATTGTCACGTTTTATTTAGCTTCTTCAATCATAGGAATTTGTTGTTTGTGGTGGAATACCCTCTTAAGTCCTCTACCCATCTCTGTCTTATGACAGCACTGCAAATTATACATTCAAGTCCAGCAATATCTTCTTTTTTTATCGCAATGATGTTGGATAGCCTATGCATTGAAATGTAATAAACAATTGCTGTGTCACATTTAAGATTCCTTTCCCTACCTCCATAATCTCACTGACACTCAGTTACTCGAAATGCCATCATAAACACAATGAACTCGTTTTCTGTCTTTCATAAATAAACTGTGTGTTTCTGTCTGTTCAATCATATCTATAGTTATGAATGACATCATTGCCACCATGTTCAACAAGGCCTTTATGGAGGAACTGCTCAAGCCCCAGGACGTCTACAGTCATAGAGCTTTGAGAACAGTGCTAACCAGGCTAGCCCATGCCTCCATCATGAGGCTCAACCAAGCCAGCATGGATAGAGTATGCAATATACTGTAGACTAGAGGCCTTATCCCAGCGTTTCACAAACTATGTCCTAGGCATTCTTGCAGACCCTGATTTAGCCTGGTGTTTTTTAGTCTAGGACTAGGCTTAGTCTTTGTGAAACTGGCCCCTAGGATTACACATTTCAGTGTTTTTTAGCTGTATATTGTGCTAGGGAGAAAAAAACACATTGGGTTTCCCAGGGCAGAGTTTGTGAATCACTGCAGTAAAGACTATCTCTTTTTGGACCGCTAGTTCCTTCAAGAAACCCCTTAATGTTAGTGAGCTAGACAGACCGGTAATGTGATCTCATATCAGGCCTAGATTATCATTTAACATGCTGACCTTTTGATTTGTCTTCTGTTTCCTGTGTAGCTCTATGAATTGATGGTGATGGCTTTCAAATATCAACTCTTGCTCTGTCCACGCCCAAGAGACCTGCTGCTCATTTCATACAACCACATAGATGCCATCCGGGAGTTTGTAAGAAACACCCCTAGTGTACTCAACCAAGTGGACGAGACACACCGGAAGATCATTGAGGTATGGGCCCCCGCACTAGCATGCTATTTTACTTTATAGTGCGTTGCTTCTGAAAAGGGCCCATTGGGCTACCTACAGAATGCAGGGAATGAAGTGCCATTTGAGACACATTGTTTCAGATTACATTAATGCTTTCCCAAAACCGATGGCCTACATCTGCTACAATCTGATGTATGCCTTTTGTACTTTCCCTGTTAAAGGTGTACTCACGCTTGTCTGATGGGGAATTTCAACTCCTCCGACAAACACTGCTCATATTTCTCCAAGACATGCATGTTAGGGTAAGTTGTTGCGGTCAAGCAATCTAACTTGGTTGTATTTTTTCAGCAGAGACAATATTTTCTGATAGAATTTCCGTGATTCTTCTTTATTGTACATTTTAGCAACCACTAATCTTCAATTTAGTATATTTTCATCCAAGGAAACAATTTTATCTTCTTAAATAAAGTATAAAAAGTTTTATAAAAGATACATTTTCAGTTCCCCGCGAAAAACAGTTTGCCGCACACTGAACATCACTGATCTAAATGAATGGACTTATGTATAACTCTGTCTATCAGGTGTCCCTTTTCCTCAAGGATAAAGTGCAGAATCCTAATGGACGCTTTGCCCTCTCGACCACGGGCCCTGTGCCCCATGGTACAGAAGTTCCGGGATTAATCAGGTAATCTACTTGGCAGTATCACAACTGAGGAGGTGTTAACATGTAAAATTGACTGCTAGTTAGCAAATCAGTTCTATTAGACTGGCATTACCTTCATGACTGCTGAGAGTAGGTCGTATAGCAATTCATTGTAAAGGCAAAGAGGATTGATACTGTCTGTTACAAAATGCATCCCCCAGTTAGAAGAATTTTGCTGGTCTGTAATATCCTGTTGCTCACTGTTACATTTGTTATAGTTGTATTATAAAGTATTAGGTTTTTTGTTTGCGAGCGAGAGTTGGGCCTATTTCTTCCTAAGAAAATGATGTAACCAATTAATTCCATGTTTCATCTCTGACTTGCCACAGGGTGTTTAGTAGCAGTGGGAGGGAGATAAAGAGATCGGAGTTTGCTACAGAAGGCAATTACACCAGCTCCATCCGAGTGGGCTCCTTCGAGCTGTTTGGAGACAGAGTTATTCGATTTGGGACAAATATGTAAGTAGTAAGCCATCAAGAAGGCTCAGTCATTTTAATGTCTCCAAAAGCCTTGGAATTAAGTCAGACTTCTGGATTGGTTGTATGGTTTAAAACCAATGTGTGTGTCTTGAATTCAACAGGTACAGTGCGACCCCGCCAGAAGAAACCCATACATCCAAGAACTATTCTCAAAAGGTAGATGTCTGAACACACTTCAGTACATTTACATTTAAGTCATTCAGCAGACTCTTATCAAAAGCAACTTGAAGTAGTTGGTTCCACATTATATAGGAAACAGGGTACAATTCGTTGATACATTCCTGCTATATTCTCATTTATCCACAGACAAACTCCGAACCCAACCCACTAGCCAAAGAGGAACTGAACATGCTGGCTCGATTGATGGGTAGAATGGAAGTTCAAAACCAAAACAATGACTCTGAAATAGGTTTCCGGGTCAGCCTCTTCAGCACAGAACAAGAGGAGAAGGACATGTGGGTTTGACTTCTGTTTTTTAAGAGGGACTGATAAACATTTGCAGTACCTTGATCATCAATAATTTGGTTTGATCAGAGCAAACAATTGGTATGTAAAGGTATAATCTCTGTCTTCTCCAGTGTAGCATCAGGCAGGAGTGGAGATCCATCATTCGAAGTGATTAATATTCAAGCAACACAGGTCTGGTGGTCTTCAGTGATTTCCTTTACTTAGCATGTGAGCTAATTGAGCGTGGAAAGCACATTGTGATCTTCAACTCTCCAAAAACTTTCGGAGTTGCTGTGATGAAAGTTGTTGGATAGAATTAGACATAACGGAATTGGGGAGAAAAGGGGGTGAAAGAAACCAATGTTTCATTTGCATGTATTTCTGTTTAGCTTGTGTGTAATGCATCCACCCAGACACTCAGTCATCACCATAGTCATTATATTTTAAGAAAATAAATTCAGCTTTTCAAGGAGGCCTAAAAATCAGTAGACCATGTTTCTTAATCTCTACCCAACCCCACACCTTTTCATCCTTTTTTGTCTTGATTTTATTATTGCACTTTGATGGTCCTTTGTACCGTACTTCATTTTCTTTGTTTGCCTAATTTTAATGTTACATGCCCTTGAATGCCCTGAACTTTATCCACTAAATAAAATGTTTAGTTTATTGTCATTAGGTGATAAATGACACATTTTCTATTCCTCTCAGGACACGCAGGTGAACAAAGAACTGGCTAGGATTGCTGGAGAGTTTACAAAGGAAGTTGAAGAGCCAGAACCACCAGATGGACCAAGCAACAAGGGAGAGGACCTGTTGACCATGATGGATGAACTTGTTTAACTGTCATGATATTTGGATGGGAGGTTGGAGCTGTAGCTAAAATCCTGTTTCCTGTGGTTAATGCCCATTTCAACAGCTGGTCTTCACTTGATGCTTATACCCCCAACATACAATACCTCTGATTGATTGTTGGACAAAACAAGTTTGATCATGTACTACTCTGTTATTAATTTGGAGGTATTCTGGTATCTGATTTATATCCTACTATTACAGTAGACTGGTAGAGTACATAACCAAAAGTATGATTGAAAAATAAATAAAACCAATTTGAATTTAGATAAGTTGTTATGCTGTACATATATATTGTTATGCTGTACATATATTTCATATTTGTAAAGATGATGATTCCATGATGAAAACACATTTAACCATTGAATCTTTACAATATGGTATTTTTAGAATTGTTTTTTAGTAAGGATTGACACGTCGCAAGTGTGATATTATGAATGTATTTGTAAAGAAAGATTGTGTGAATAAGATAGTTACAAGTATGCTACCAATCATTGAATGTAGCAATTGGTTTTTAGTAAATAAACGTTAAAATGTTGTTTTGGGGTATGAAGAGATCATTTTGTACACAGCAGGGGGAGTCGTAACAACATTTCAGTTGCTGGTGATTGGCCCAACCCGCTATAAAACGTCATCAAAGTGCACCCGCAATTTAATTTGCTTTCATAATCAGAGCGTGTTTGTGAAGTTCTTGCAGTTGAAGTACAGTTAACAGTTGATTCTTATTGAAGTAAAATAACAAAAAGAAATGCGTACATTTTTGTAAGTTTTAGCAAGCTTTGTGTAACGTTCGTGGAAAATGCGGATGCTATTTGTTGGTATTTGCGACGCGAGAGGGTTCACTAGCAAAAATCTATCCAGACTACAGTAACCCCAGTGAGTTTTTTAGTGCATAATCTATTTAAATCTATAATTTGCTACAGTTGTTCTGAGTTTGCATAATGCCCTTTGTTTTTTGCGAACCGCAGAATACTGAAAAAAAATCTACACATACGCCTACGCAAAAACTAGGGCCGTTTCGCGGACAGATTAAGCCTAGTCCTGGACTACCGGCCCCTATAGTACATGGAATTTAAATAGTGTATGTAGCTAGTTCAAACAAATCCAATGCATGCTAATATAGACGAAACTGACAATTTACAAGGTAATTTATCTCAGATTTTGCTCTTCAAAACAGAATACGTGTTGATACATAGATATTGCATGGTTGTTTAGCCAAATTGTATTGATATTTTTTTTACAGCGGTTTACCGCAGAGATGAGAGTTAAGTGCCTTGCTCTAAAGTGCAACAACATAGTGTTTTCACCTTGTTGACTAGGAATTCTAATCAACAACCCTTCACTTACTGGCCAAACGCACTAACCACTAGGCTGTCGCCATCTTTTGACAAGTGATTATTACTACTTGTGCCATTTTAGAATTGGTCTCAGGTTTTCCTCTGACACTGACCATCTGTTCCAATCCCCAGAAAATGTCCTATTCTTTCGTAGTTATCAGTGTCTGTACCCTCCTTAGTATAAACAATGGACGTGTCCCACTCCATCCGTGAGCGCACAATAGCAGAGAACAGCCTGGTAATCCTTCTCCAGGGTCTGCAGGGTGAGGTGACCACAGTCGACCTGAGGGATGAGAGCACAGCGCGGGGACGAGTGGTCAACGTAGACGCCTTCATGAATGTCCGTCTGGAGGAGGTGATTGTGTAGAGAAAGCATACATTTAAAAGCAATTCAAATAAATCCAGAGGACTGAGTGTGCAAGTGTTGAATACACGTATTTTCAACGATCCCTAATGGTGACTTGACCACAGGTTTTGTACCGGAATCGTCGTGGCGTACTCAGTCAGCTGGCCGATCTGTTTATCACGGGCCGGAACGTGCGATACGTCCACATCCCTGACCACGTGGACATCATGAAAACCATACAAGCACAGCTGGCCAGGATACATCGTGTACGCAACTTTGCCAGTGAGAAAGGAGGCAGGAAGGAGTATCTGAAGAAAAAAAACTGAGCTTGAAGGGTGGTTGTCTTATCCTCTAGCTATCAGTTGAGCCTGGGGTGAGTTAGAAGGAAATGAAATAGACAAGATAATAAATGAACTTGGAGTGTGGACATTGTATTGGCCCCAAGGATACAACTGGCCAGGATACCTTTGCTTTTGAACTACCCTAAAGGAGGGGGCAGGAAAAAGTATTTAAAGAAAAATAACTGACCTTGACGTTTCTTTGAATATTAACTTGCATCTTGTCCAATCTGTCTCATGCTACCAAAACCACTGAAGTTTAAGAATGTCAATACTTGATTTAAATACTTTTTGTGAATAAATACTTTTAATGTGATACGCAGCTTTGTCAATCTCTCTTAGGCCTTGTTTAAATACTTTGTAGAGAGCCAAGTTATTTTTGAAATGAGATTTTCTCTGAATAGTCTACGCTGTATGGTCCTGGTGCTGTCTGGTCAGTTGTCAGCGTTTTACATCAGCAGTTGTCACAAAGGGCATTTACAAAACCCCCGGCCTTTTGATATACTTTATAGGCACAGTGTGTTTTATTGACATGCATGTCCTGTAGGTCTTGGCCCACACCTGAGGAGTACCAGGCTTGAAAGACCCGTTGCTGTCCCTGTCCAAAGTCCTCCTGGTTGTGTTGCGGATCAAGACGATACCTTGATGATTTCAGCTGCCACTGTGCTGACACCTCCCCCTCTCCTGTGTTGTCCCTGTCCTTGTCCATCTGGTCACGTTCCGCCCTGGACTAAGTTTAAATAGACTCTGGACTCAGCCCACATGCATTTATTAATTATTACAATTTGTGCTCTTAATATGTTCACCCGGCACAGCCAAGAAGAGGACTGGTCACCCCTCTGAGCCTGGGTCCTCTCTAGGTTTCTTCCTAAATTTCGGCCTTCTTAGGGAGTTTTCCTAGCCACTGAAATTCAACACTACTGTTGTTTGCTCCTTGGGGTTTAAGGCCGGGTGTTTTGTAAAAGCACTTTGTGACAACTGCTGATGTAAAAAGGGCTTTATAAATACATTTGATTGATTGATTGACTGTAGTTTAGGCTTATCTGTATTATGTTGTAATTCAAAGGCCTGCAGCTGAATTCTACAGCTGGGGCCAGCAACAAGGGGGCTGTGGGAGAAACCCATGGTGGAATCTATGTGCCTGCCTCTGACCCAAAGGTCAACTGTTGTACCTGACCTTTAGAGTCCTTGCTTTCACCTATCCAGCTCAGAATTGTAAACTGAAGGAATGTATTCAGATGCCGTACACTACAGCAAGGGTGTGGTTGTGTGGGAGCACTGGTCATGAACATGTTCTTTGGATAAGAGTAGTCCACTATAAAGGGAATTGGGTGCCTTTTGGGACACAGTATATTGCCCGCCTCCTTTGCTTAGCGTAGACCACAACAGTCATCTTTCCAAGTGACCCGCTCGTAAATTCACAACTGGATTGGTCTGTCTCCATGCCCGCTCCATAGGCCAGCTGGGGAAAACTACTCATATTCTGTGGATCCTAAATAGTCCCCTATCCTTGTAGTGAAGTGGTTTTGACCAGAACCCTATGGGGTTCTACTGATTGGAATAGGGCACCATTGGGGAACAGCCGGGATTTATAACAGTCTGGTGGTGGAGGGCAAAACAAACGGGGTGGTTTCCATGGCTTCGCTCTGCGTCTCTCAAACAGAGCCTGCTTGTGCAAGCTGTCTGTTTCCCTCCTGACTGTGGTTAGTGGATTGGCGGCCATGGAACAAGGATGTACCATCTCAGGGCCGGTAGCATTGAGCAGACTGAGCAGTAAGAGGAAGAAAGTTAGTGTTTCTCCTGGAAATGGTTGTCGTAGAGGTTCCAGTGGTGATAGAGGAGGATATGTGAGTTTGGGAGAATTTTAGGAATGTCTGAAGGGGTATGTTATTCCTTAGCAGTGTCAAGAAGAGGACAGGCCTGACATAACACGGGTGGAGGCAGCTATGAAAGAACATGGTCCGAGCATGACCAGTGTAATACAAAGACAAATGCTGGTTCAGTACAGCTGGGGTGAATGTGTCCCTCACGAATGTGGTATAAAAGGAATAATAACTTAGGAATTTCCCTATGTTGTTCTATTATTCTTAGTCAAGGACCTGGGGTGTGATTTTGGTTTTGAGTCGTCTTTTTTAAAAACAAATGTTTTCTCTAAGACCAACCTTGAAAAACCTCTCAGTGACAGCAACCACATAATAACAGCTTTTGAAAGCCACGAGACAGACTGCCACATCAACACTGTTTATCTCTAAATAGCTCTCTACGGGGATATTTAAAAGACAATATTTTAACAGTTTTTAAAGATGCTTGGAATAACAATAAACCATGTTTGTTTACCCCACTGATCTCAAAAATTTGGTGTATGTGCCTATGGTTTAAATAACACTGTATAACCGCAGAACTAACTTCTGTGATTTACACAACTGGCATTCCTATTTTCCCAATTGGTCTGCACCTGCTACTGCCTTGCTTGTGTGTGAAACTGTTTCTTTAGACTTTGCCAGGCACATATTGTTAAACTCTATCCCCCGAAGAGTTGTCTGTGTCCCCAGTGGCACTTTCTTCCCTCCTACAAAAAGCATTACTCCCATCTCTGATCACTAGTAGTGCGCCATATAGCCAAAAGGGTGTCATTTGGACCTCAAGCCCCCTTAAGATGACAACACAAAGAGCTCAATGCATCTCCAGTCAGTCCCTCCCATCGCAGTGCTCCACCAGGGCCATGTGCCCACAGCAGCCTGCTAGCTATTTCCTGTTCCACCTCCTGGCTGAACAGTGAACAGAGCTACCTCACTGTGACACGGCCCCGAGCAGCAGAGCACGGCCATATGACCCATGTCTTGGTGAGCAGTAAGGGTCCAGCGGACAGAGGCCAGGTTCACGGGACACACTACAGCTCAACGGTAGTAGCCAGACGGGGGAAGTGCTAAGTGTAAGTATTGGAACCGGGGCACACGGTTAATGAGGGTGTTTTTCCGTTAAGCGTAGTGTCCTGTCAGGTCGTTTAGGGGTGTTTTGGGTTTCTGTCACGTGTTTAGACTTGATAATGGTGAAAGCGTTTTACCCTCTCCACCCCTTTGACAGCCTCACGACCCGGTTTGGCCGTCCTCTCTTTTTTTGAGTTGGTGGAGGAATACCACAGCAGCAGGTGTGAAGGCTCTTCTCCAGATGACTGTCTCATCCAGCTCTATAGATGCCAGGTCAAGCCCCCTGACTGACTGAGTTCAGTATTCTGATGACTGCTGCTCATCGATGTCTTTGAGATCCTTGGCTTCCTTCACTTTTTTTTTGTACAGCCTCTGACAAAATGTCTTTATGTGTACTGTAGGTTTTCTACAATTGGAATGCTTGCTGGGTCTGTGGATGTATGTTGAAGTACAGCCAGGTGGACGCCTCTGACTTCAAATTTGAAGGTATGTTTGAGATCAACATTATTTCCATTGCACTTGTGTTGTTGAACAGTGTTGTCACTGTATATCTTTCTGCAGGCCCTACTTTTGATTTCCTCACGTTGTAGGGATCTTTGCTTTTTTAAAATGTTTTCCATGAAAGATATAGATTTTTTTTGTCAATGAAGGCAATAACTGAGTAACAAATAAATTCTGTATGCGGGAAGTTATGTCATGTACATTTATTAGAAGGGACTGTTCCTCCTATTTATGTTCCTACCTTATATTGCCACAGACTATAAAACTCTTAATAAGAGCCAAAGCGGAGGGATGTGTTGCCTCTGTATCCTACAGAGACACTCAACACTTTAACAGGGTCAGAGCTGCTTGTCTCGATCTGAAACGCCACATTATGGTGTTTAACACTATATAATACATGTTTTATAATGACAACAGAACAACCGCATCCCTCCAAGTGACCATTGTTAGATTCAATCTTTTTCAAAGCACCATTTACAAGAATAATAGACGTGTTAAAAATTTCAGGGTTTTACTGTTAGAATCTGATTGGATTATCTGAGCAGGATATGTGTAGGCTTGAAAGCACTGGGTTTTACGAGGTACATAAACAGTCACAGCTGCTGGCCTTACGAAGGTCCACGGTTAATTCCAGAAGTTATTGGACTCGTCTGGGATTGCTAGGTGTTAAAGCTGTCTGCTGTAGAATTTGTTGACCAAAACTGTGTAACTTAAAAAGCCATATGTCTACCATCCCCAGTTACCACCGGTATGTTGCCTCTTGATATTTTGAGACACTGAGAGAACGTTTCTTGTCGGCAGTAACAACGTTTAATGGTTGTTTGTGATGAAGCCACAGGAGGGGAAGGGCCATGGTGTACATGGGTATTCAAAGAGAGGAATGGGGGGGATTTGTTCAGTGAACAGGTAGAAAGGAATGTACTTAAAACAGATTTAATTTTGAATTGCAGACAATACATACAATAACACTACAGAAATGGAACTGTAAAAAAAAAAAACGTTTTAATCAGGGCCCTCATAAACCTCCACAGGTCCATCAGTGGTCCTGATGTACAGGGAAACGCTGCCGTGGTGATTTGTCGGATTTGCATGGCCTAACTACAGCTCTGGAAAAAATTAAGAGACCACTGCACCTTTTTCTTTCCTTTCCAAAAAAGTTGAAAAGGAAGGTTTTGAGTGAGGAACAGAAGGGTTAAAATTAAGAGACCACTACAAACTGAACGCTATATATTTGAATCATAATATTAGAAAAACGACCACTTAAATCCTGAAAATTAAAGATGTTGTTGTTGAGATATTTCCAACCGAAGGAGTAAATGATTATGTATTCACAAAAACTTTAAACCCTGCTAAGGCAAGGTCCCGCTATTTCCCATGAATCTGTGGGCTAACAAAGTAAAACGCTGCCATGGCAACCACCATTTAATTAGCAAAATGGCCTTTTGAGATTGAACCAGGTCAGGGTCTGCTGCCAAGAGCCAGACGGATAAAGATCAGGGTGGGAAAACACAGGATACTGATGGGCCAATGATAACTGAGCATGTTTTTAACTCCCCAGAGGAAGCAAGCAGGGAAATAAAAACATTCTACCAGTGCCTCCCATGTAACTGACTAAAAATAAATCAGCATCCATAATGGATTTATAAACAGAAACCATGGGAGTTTTCATTGTTGTCCTATTCCCTCCCCCAGTCTCTTAAACCTCTGTCTGCAACTCTGTTTTTTCATTTTTTAGGATCTCTCCTTTCAGGGAGCAACATACACTTTAATATCTCCTCTTCCCATAGGAGACCCCACACAGACTGCTAGCATGTGAAACTCAACATGTCGTGTTTCTGTGGGAAAAACAAAACCTCTGCTCTGAGTACACAGGAAAGGGACGATCGGGGTCACCGCTACAGTCACAGTTTAAATACAAACAGATGGACTGGACACGTCCTCGGTTAGGAAAGAAAGCCCAGAGACTCAGGCGTCTGTGGTGTCCTCCGTGGGGGCCCCTAGTGGAGAATCTCTCCAGACAGGAACACAGTGTCCCTATCTCAGTGACCTATGACCCCAGATTGTACTGCAGTGAGAATGGGGACGGGTTATTAGTAGGCAGTATTCTGTTACGGCCTCCTCTAAGCCTTTTGAGACTGGTAAGGATCACCCAATAACACACTAAGACACTGAGCTGGTTGTTAGACGTGACTCAGTCCACCCATTGGAGGTCACACTGTCACAGTGAAGGAGGACCTTATGATTAATTCCTCGGGGCAGTTCAAATGGTATGTTCATTATTTGTGAACCACAGGACCTTGTTTTTAAAAACAGACCAGGCATCACATCACCGAGAGAGCCTCAGAGATGTGACAAACAGAAAAGTCGTGAATCCAGCAAAACAGGACAAGAACTTCTACGATAGCTGTCCGTCAATAACTAGTGAGGTCAAAATGGAACCAATCACGAGAGACATGGAGCTTTTGAGTAACAGCATGGCTACCTACGCTCACATCAAAGGTAAGACCACCTTTATTCTGCTTATACTTCTAAGTAATTCTGATGCTTTGAGAATGTTCTCCTAAAGAGCCAAAACCTTTGTCTGGAATTCTGGTCCGTTCCAGGGACTGCATGCTTGCTTTCCCAAATATTGTCTGAAGTTCCTCTTTTCCTGCACACGCGTTGAAGCTGAAAATGGCTCATGCAGTAAAAACACAGTCCCTACCTATATATGTTCATTGTGAATAGATTTGCACAAAAAAACAGTAATTCTTTAAGCACAGACAATTTCAATTGTGGTTGTTTAGAATGAGACAACGAACTGATCAGTTTGGTCCCCATCTGTGGAGATGAGTGATTTAACAATGGATCTTTTTCCTAACCCAGCCAACCCAGAGAGCTTTGCTCTCTACTTCATGATGGGTGTTTGTTTTGGCCTTCTCCTGGCCCTGTGTCTCCTGGTCACTGGTATCACCTGCAGAACCCAACACGGTCGCACCAGGAAGGCTACCTCACCCCCCTCACCAGAGAGAAGACAACTGAAGGACTCCAGTGAAGAAGAGGAGGAAGAGGAGAGTGTAGATGTGGAAGAGGGTGAGGAAGCAGAGATCCCAAAAGTAACAGTTGCAGCTATGAGCGAGCGCAGCAGCCAATCAAATGGTACTTTGAGGAGCGTGAACGTGTTTGCGTCGGCAGAGGAGCTGGAGAGGGCGAGGCGTCTGGAGGAGAGGGAGCGCATTGTGCGGGAGATTTGGAGGAATGGACAGCCAGATATACTGGCCACTGGGACAGGAACTATTGGACGGGTCCATTATCATTAAAGAACCTAAAGACCTGATAACCTAAAGCCTGGGTTTTCAACCCTCTCTTCCTGGACCCCAGCCATTTCACAATTTTGTTGTAGTCCTGAACAGGCACACCTGATTCTCTAATCAAGGGCTTGATGATTAGCCGACAAGTCTTATCAGGTATTCTAGCTCTGGACTAGATCAAATACATGTACTGGCTGGGGGTGCCTTGGGAGACCTCTGACCTAAAGACATTTCCAACTGACAGCAATGGGTTTCCCTACTTCAGAGGCCATGAAGGCTTTTGGACAGCACCTTGATCTTTTCATTTAATGTTTTTATTTTCATCATCATTCATGTACTGGACTGACAAAAATGTTGCAAAATACAATGTATGTATAATGCAGAAATCTCAGAGAACAAACGTTATTGCCTTGCTTTGTATATCAGCATTTGCTTATTGACTCTTGTTTGTCAGGCTGCTCTCGCAGTCATTCCAAGCTACAACCCTCCAGGCGAAGTCTTCCCACAGAACTCCCCCTGCATTTAAGCCTGTGTTTTTCTCCATTTCTGACCTCGTCACCTACTGTTTCCCTTTCCAATCCCAGTAGTCTCTCTGCTGCAACAGCAATGTGGCAGTTAACTCCTCAAGAGGAGGTTGTTCAGGATCTATGAAAAGGCCACTTGTCCCCAGACCAGATACCTCTACTCTGCCAAATAGCACCCTATTTTCCTCATAGTGCACTACATTTGACCAGGGCTCTGATCAGAAGTAGTGGACTACATAGGGAATAGGGTGTCATTTGGGACATGGTAGATCTTACCATAGAACTGCTTCCTTTGTACAGCATCTAGTGAATCTTAGCTATGTGTCAGTGGATCCACTATTTATGCTGCCCAGTTAAGCCCCCCCACCAAAACCCAAAACATTTATACTGAATGAAAAGGTTGCTTGTTATTCTACTTGAGTGCACGTGTTCAGTTCTGTAAATGTCCTGTTAGAAATGTCACTTCCATTAGAAAAATCCAAAGAAAACGGAACTTGCCTACAACCCACATGACCACTCTACTCAGGGGTATTCAAATTTGGCCCTCGAAGCCTTTTCCACTCCATTTTTTCATTGCAGCTCTCTAATCAGGGACTTAAGAAACCAGGTGGGTCCAATGAATGAGGTAAAACAGAAAACCAGCAGGCTCCGGCCCTCGTAGGGTAAGATTTGAATACCCTTCTCTACTCCATATTCTACTTTTTATTCATAGCAGCTTACACAAGCAGATAGGACAAATGGTGTTGCTCAGACAGACTCTTAACCTTGTGTAATTAAAGTTCTCTCAGAGTCTGAGTAAACACTGCCATGGCGGGTTTGAATGAATCACAGCTTTAGGTGTTTGCTTTTGCTGTATTATAACTTCAGTTGCATACACACTTGCCAAATTCATTATTTCATGTTGGCCCAATAAATTACTGCAGTCCTTCCTAGTTTGGCTTAACTAGACTTTTCCATGAACTCTGAAATACATTAAGTGTTGGAAAATATCCTTCAATCCGAAGGACTGCAGACACCAGCTACCAAAGCTGTGGCCGTACACAACTTAATACCAAATAGAATGTCTGTCAGAGGACTGTCACAGGTCAGGTATGATATTCTGGTCTACACTTCCAACTGAACTTAAATACTGAAGGAAAGGAAACTAATACGCAACAAATCAAGTGAACCAGAGAATTTTGAATTTATTGAAAATGAAAGAATTAGTTCCAAATCTCAGAGAACAGTAGAAAATACATATTTTTCCCCCAAAGTGTTAAATAGAAACGAAAAGAATCACAGTCCTACAGTTCTGTTCGATTCATACACTATACACATACCAGTCATTGGTAGACCATAGTGGAAAGCACTGTACCACATCTCACAAAAACCTGAATCTTTAGTTTACATTTACCTTACCTGTGTTCACAACATCAGTTTTACCACAGAGAGAAACATTCTGTACTTCACTTATCTTGTGCCATAATCTCAATAGTACAGGTATACTTTTTGATATGTATAACCTTATGGAAGGACAAATGATTAAGCCCATAAAAAGAAACTGCAAGTTTGTTTTAACATTTTAGGAAAACCATAAGATCATCAGCATTTTATTTAAACATCAATATCCTCAACTTTTTTTTTTTTTTTTTTTTTAACATTTTTCCTCTAATTATATTCACTTTTAAAATCTAGTGATATACCAAAAATTATATGACATTTAGAAGCACGCAAACATACACCTACGATTTGTCAGCTTTTAAACTTTTTTCATTGCAGTCCTTTCATTTTACACAGTGAAAATATTTTTGATGCTATAAAACAAAAACAACAAATGGGGTAACAGAACACCTCGGCCATCCTAAAAGTAGAAGGGTTTTGGTGAAGACTATAGCTAAGTTAGGCTCTAGGGTATTGCTGAAAACTACTAAATAGAGAAGGCCATCTGGTGCATTCATATCAAGTCAGTAGCTCAACTTAGTGTTTAGCTGTTTATTCTGATACTTTCCTGGTGGGAAATTCAGGTTCTTTTTTGCATCGAGTTTCCAAATTGAAAATAGTTCTGAGTTGTCTTTAATGCACCAATACTGGTCATGTTCACTAGTGTGTCGAAAAACTGTAATGGTGAATTATAAGCCCAGTACCAACAATGACGATTGGTCCCATGCGGTGGGGAGTTAACCATTATGCAAATACACTCAGGAAACCTAGCACTGCCCAGAACTTTTTGGTTAAAGGCATGTTAATAAAAAACAAAAACAAAAAAACTATATAGAGCAATACACACATACATCAATACGAATCAATTAAGGCACAAATGCATTTGTCGTTTCAAATTCTTGAGGGAAATTACTGTCCTCGGTTTTAAATCAAAGTGAAATTATCACTATTTTAGAGGACCCAGGAAACCGCAAAGTCTGCTGTTGTTTGCAAAATAACCAGCACATACATACTAAATGCAAACAAAAGTGCCTCTTTAAATATAAAAAAACACCCAGAAACAAACAAGACAAATTTGTAGTAATTAAAATTAAATTAAAATAAATGTATCTTGCTCTTATATCAAATTCCATAAAATAAAAACATCCATAACCCATATTGAAAGTGGCTTGAGTCAATTTACTAACATCTCTTCAACCCTTTACTGAAGAAGGGGGTCTTTGCACAATAATAAAACAACCGTATCATGTGCATTCTGATGCTGTGCGGTGTAGCCAGCTGGCTTCTCACACACGTACAGAACCCTCCTGTAGCTGAGGATGGACAAGGAGGACGGAAGAGGAGAATGGATGTGGAGGAGGGTCTACAGCAGCTTAGAGGTCACAGAGTCGTCTCCAGCCTGGTTGTTGTCTTTATGTTCCATCTCCGTGCGGTCCTCCTCCCCATGATCGCCCCCCTCCTCCCCGCCACCCTGGAACATGTCATGAGTCCACTTGTTGGGGCTGCTGCCCCCCTTGCGGTAGATGAAGCGCCCCCTGCTGCGAGGGAAGGCTCCTCTGCCTCGCCCACGGCTCTCCAGCCACGTCTTCTCTCCTTCTCGGTCATCATGCTGCAAGAGTAGAGTGGGAGGACTGTTTAGTGAAAAGGACATGCCACTAAAGCATGGATTATAAACCAGGTGGTGTGAATTGGCTGATAGCCGTGGTATAAGTAAGCAATAAGGCATGAGGGGGTGTGGCATATTGGCCATCGCAATTAGAGTAGTAACAAAGTGATGTGATGTCATACTTGTGGTATATGGTCTCATATACCAAGGCTATCAGCCAATCAGCATTCAGGATTTAAAACACACATGGTATGTAAGAGCTGTATTCCATGGGTATGACATCACTGTTCTCTGTCCGAACTGCGTATATTGCATGTTTTTCAATAGCAATAAGGCATCTCAGGGGTTTGTGGTATATGGATGCAAAGGAACATGTAATTGATCACGCCAGTGAGGGATGTGATTAGAGAAAAGGATTCCAAGGCAAACCTTGCAATTAAAAAATGTCTTAGTATGTATTGTTTAGTGTTATATTCCTGAAAAGGGCACAGAAAAGGTCTTTCACAACATGGATAATGATGTTTAACGAAAGATCAGTTGATGATCACCACCAAACTAAAATTAAACCAAAATCATGTTGTTTTCATATTCAAACCAAACAGACACTGTGGAATGTATTTTGTGTGTCAAAAACTAAAAGCAGCATTTGTGATGCACAAAAACAGAAGCCACATCTTATTCTCCCTAAACTGAGCTATTTCTTTTCGACTCACTTGCTCAATGATGTATTTTCCAACCACTCTACACATGCCAGTTGGGCCTACAGAAATAAATGCCTTTGATTTCTAATCTAACTGTTGGTGTACGCACGCTACATTCCTGGTAAATTTCAAATGGCGCATATATAAAAACAATGCTGTGGTTTATTCGAGGCCTGATTTCCCCAATGGGCAAGTGCCTTTGAGAGTTAAATGTCAGCCCCTGGTTATGGGTGGCTCCCAAATGCCCTTCTATCTCCAATATGGTCCGCTACATTGTAGGGAAGGGTACCATTTGGGACGTAACACTAACGCACTAAAAGTAGAGGTGGTGAAACTCACAAAGTAGTATTTCCTACTCTTAGGGGTGTACTCTGGGTCCCACTCCTCATCTGGGGGACGCTCTGGGGGGGCGCTGTTCATACTAGGAGGGGGTTCCCGGTTGCCGTTGTTGCTGTGGTTTCCTGGGTAACCACCCCTGTTCCAGCCCCATCCTCCACCTCTCACCCTTGGGAACTGAAACCACAACAAACAGATTGGTGCGCAGCAGTGTAGAGTGAGGTTGTGCCTAGAGACTGGGCTCAGGTCAGTTTTGAGTTTCTCCCAATAATGGCTGAGGTGAAGCTGATCCTAGATCTGTAAGTAGGGGACCTTCTCCATGGAGCTGGTGTTGTCACACCGGTGGGGATTTGCAGCCTTTTTGAAGAGGTTCTACCTCCGTGCTGTCAGATGTCATCCTCACAGGGGGAGAAGTATTTAAAAAAAAAAATGGAGGGAGCCAGTAATAATTTTTTTTACATCCTGTTAAAATGCATTCTCCCTAACCCAATAATATAATCTCTCTGTTTTTTTAGGCATACAATATAGCTCAGTGTTTTAATTATACAATCATCTTTGCTCCTCTTTTCAATCACAGGCCTACCAAGGATTTGAGGTAATTTTGTGCTGCGTAGCAATGGTGTCAAACAAACCCCTCTCTCGGCTCGAGACATTCAACGTAATACTACTAGCACTTACAAATCCTCCACGTCCTCGGCCCCTCTCCACCTGGCCCTCGTAGTCCCGAGGGGCGCCTCGATCCACGGGGCCACCGTAGTCCCGGGGCCCAAAACGAGGCTTACTGTAGCCCTCATCCATATGTTCCATGTCCTCCCCCATCATGTGCTCCTTACCTCTACATCCTCCCCTGAAGGGGGAGGGAGAGGAGGAAGAGGAGGAGGATGGAGAGCGATCGCGCTTCTTCTTGGTTTTTCTGCGAGGGACGGGTGCAAAACAGGACAGTCAGACAGCATTGAGTACATAAGATCATTCATCAAGAATGACCTTGGGTTAACAGGAAATACGTCGACAACCTATTTAACCAATCCATTTTACAAGTGACCCTCAAACCGTAATGAGCCCTACTTGGGTTTCTTGTGGTGTTTGGCAGATTTCTCAGAGGACCTCTCCTGGCTGGGTCCTCGGGAACCCCCGGAGCTCCTGTCCCGGTCCCGTTTGTTCTGCCCAGGCTCCTTCCCAGAAAACCTTTTGCGTCGCTCAATGTCCAGACGCAGGTCCATTGGGTCACCTTTAGGTTTTTTACCCTGATCCTGTGGAGATACGGGAGGGCTGTGTATGTTAGCGCCTGCCTCTGTTTTTCCTTTACCACAACTTCACACTTAACGACTACGCCTCAATATGTCATAAATGGACAACATATCTTTAAGTAATCATGCTTTAAGCACTAACTTTACAAAGTGAGTAAATAAGAACATGCAAAATAAGAAGGAACTTGTGAAATAGCTGTAGTATAGCACCCCATCTGCTGGTGACACATAATGCATGCCTCCTGAAATCTAAATCCATCTGGAAATGTTAAACTGTTTGTCTACAAAACCGCATATGAAAAACTTATTATTTACTAACATATCTACAGACAAAAATAACTAAACAAAGGTGTGAAATAGCAGCATGCTTTAAAAACTGAATAATTTCACTGATATCGAAAACATTTTTTGCTTGTTTGTTTGAGGAGAAATACTTACAATGGCATTTCATAGGGTTCCCTTGAGAGGCTTGGACACAGCATCTTAAGTCACCTCCTGTTAGCCTTTGCTTGGGTACGTACATACCCGCTCAATAACCATGATATCTCATAGGCTGGGAGGGGAGGGGCCTGCTTGGCATTACAATACACAATTGGGCTCTTTTGATTTAGACTTATGCATCTCCTTTAAAAGAAAAGCACAAGCTGAACACTGCTGCTTTGGATCGTCTCAATTTCCTTCACATTTTATTTCAAATGTCAAAAAGGCCGGTCACCTTGTAGCTGCTCTCGTCCATCTCCTCAAACAGGCGAGAGTGCCTCTTAAAGGCACTGGGGGAGACATCGATTCTCCTGGAGGGGAAGACAAAGGGAAAGGAAGACGGTGAGTTTGATTTGGCTTCACCAAAGAATGTACTAACCACAAAATGCCCCCAAAGAACGGTAAATATTTATTCAAATGTGTCCATGCTGGTAAACATCACCTTAATAATGCCGCACAGAATGTTTGATTCGTTACGTCAATGTCATTGCAGATATTACTACACTCCGACATGCTGTCTGGTTCTGTTCATAGAAAGAAATACCTGTGGATTTCTGGACTCTTCCTTGGCTTCATCAATTCCATCTCAGCTGCTTTTCTTTGGTACATGGCAAATCTCTCACTAAGAGTCATGCCTGAAGAGCGGAAGTGTTGGGCTGCAAATCGAGGACAGATGCAATATTTATAAACACCTTTTAGTCAAAGGGAATCTGAAAGTCAGCCTTTACATTTAAATGATCTGACAATGACAGAAACAAAATCCTACAAAGGGAGCAATTATCAGTGTTTCCTGTACTTCTGTCCAGCAGCAAGGGGGACGACGACAAAAGTACAGGAAACACCAACGCAAGTCCTGCCCCTCAATTAAACCTTCTACAAAACAGTTAAAAAGACTCATAAAAGCAAATAGCTACTAAATGACGCAATATGTATACCATGTACATTATATTAGTGTGTTGCATGCACAGACACTGCCAGTTTTGTTTCTCTGACATCACTCGCTAGCTTGATACTCCGAACGTCGGGTGCAGGATGTGGTTGGTTGCTCTGATGTTTGTGAGATGGTAAACGGCGTGTTTGGTAAAAAAAAATATATATATATTTTTTTTCATAAAAATATTCATATTTTCTGTGGCGGCACTTAACAATTTAGTCAGTTGATTTCAATAAGAGGGAAACACTGATAATATAACATACCCAGTAGTCGTTCAGTGGCATCCAACTTTACGTTCCCGAGTAAAGGATGTGTACATCTTAAATGACAGACGTGCTCTATACAGTGAACTACTTTTGTCCACAACCCTATGGGAATTGGTCAAAACGTACTGCACTATTAAAAGTATAAGAAGCCCTTACCTTTGATGTAGTGCACAATGGTGACTATGTGTTGTGCAAACAGCTCTGAGGGGCTGCGCTGGAGCTGAGCAGCCTGAATGTGCTGGAAGATGGAGCGGAACTCTCCGTGATCTTTCTTAGCGGAATGAACCTGATCCCGAGACACACGACGCTCCTTGGTCAGACCCAAGGAGGAGCTGAGGAGAGACAGAAACACAGACCATCAAGCACCAAACTGTTGTTCAAAACAGTGACCACGAGGTTAACATTTCTATGGAACTCGAGCAGAACCAATACTACATTTAGTGTTCAAAATTAAGTCGGCCTTGCCCTAAAGCGGGTCTGTTGAATTGACAATAGTGGCGCTTTTCCTTACCTGGGCAGCTCATCAAAGGGGCTGATACTGAGCTCAAAGTCCTCCCTCTTTCCAACGGGCCTTGACGATGGTGACTCTACCATAGCGACAGGGAACAGGGCCAGGGGCCGGTCTTTCTCCCTGCTACCGGAGCCCCTGGAGGACACTGTGACAGGGGACGGACTACTCCTGCTGACCTTCTCCTTCTTCCTCTTGGACTTCTCCTCTTTCTTGGAGGCCTGCTTGCGGCTACGGTAGAGCTCCTCAGCCATGTGCTCCAGGTCTTCCTCCACGTCTTCGTCCCTCCGCCGGTCCTTGTCTTTCCCAGCCGAGGGGTAGTAATGGGGCTCGTCCTCCCACTTCCCAAACACATCCAGTGTGGTCAGGGTGGCTGCCTTGGGCTTGGCATCCTCGCCCACCTCCTTGTCTCGTTCTCGGCCAGCAGCCCGTGACTTGAGGAAAGCCTCTTCGGCTCTATCGAGGAAGGGCAGGGACGTGTCTGCCTTGGAGCTAAAGGACGCAGCGGTTATATTAAAGAGGCCACTGCTGGTCTTACTGTTGCCCTTTTCTCTGGTTTCTGCACTGACGGGGCTCTGGTCCCTGTCTCGACCATTCTCCCAATCAGCCTCGGCCTGCTTTTTGCTCTTGTTCTCTGCCAGGAACCTGGACAATCAGACAGAAATAAATAGACCTTAACAACGGGTTATACCAACAAGCGCTGGTTCAAATTCAGGGCTGTGAACAAAATTTTTTGTTTTAAATGGGTACAAATGATCTGCTTAAAGAAAAGAACAAACAGCATGGCACAACCATGAAAGTTATCACGACAATGTCAGAGAATGAAATGTAACACCAGGACTAGTACTGTAATAATTATACTTACTTAACCACCACCTTCTAAATTAGGGGAATTTCATACAACCTCCTTTCAATACATAGCAGAGGACAACAGCCAGCGACTTTTTCAATTTTGATATTTGCATTTGAAATTAGATGAGTTCTATTGCCAATGGTATCCATTTTTAACTGAATTCTTCGAAGGACCTCTGTAGCTGGGCTCAGACTGAAGAAATTTGAAAGCATAATTAGCCTACCGTCACATACCGCAAAAGAAGACGTAGTTCAATTAAGAAAATATAAAAAGCAGT
This sequence comes from Esox masquinongy, assembly GCA_016801175.1. Lineage (NCBI taxonomy): Eukaryota > Metazoa > Chordata > Actinopteri > Esociformes > Esocidae > Esox > Esox masquinongy. The sequence goes on along the minus strand of JACXGI010001393.1, from coordinate 13,006 downwards.
TGAAACAGATGAACTGAACATACTTTTTGAAAGCAGAAGAAATGGCAGTCTTATCGTCCGCCCCGGTTTGATCTTCCTTGCCAAAGAAGCCAAACCCGCTGAAGGAGGCGGTAGGGCCAGCCTTGGCAGAGCCCGGTGGGCTCTTGGTTAAGTTAGCACTGCCAGTGCTGCCGATGGTTCTCCATAACGGCCCTTTGGTGTCAGCCTTCCCTGGGTTGGCACCAACAGCTGGACTGCCTCGCTTGGGGCTGGCGTCATAGTCACTCAGACCCTGCCATTTCCCGGAGGCCTTATCGTGGCCGCTGCCTTCTCCCCTTTCCTGCTGCTTTCCTGTTGCTTGATCCGCGTCCCCCGTTCCCCTCTCCCGCTTGGTTTCTGGGACCGCGGGCCTGTTGTCCTTCGCGTCCTTGGAGACGGGCTTCCCTGAGCCGGGGCTGCTGTGGTGATTCCACGGGGAGGAGGAGCGCGATGAGGAGCTGTGTCTCCCCCGGGACCTTCGGGAACCCCTGGAGGAAGAGCGATCGGAGTGCCGGGAGTGGCTGCGACTGCCGGAACGTTTCCGGGGGGTACGGGAACGACCTCTCCTGGGGCAGCTCGGACCGTGGTGGTCCTGGTCGTGGTACGGCCCGTCTCGGTAGCCCCCCTGCCAGTTGTTGGCTCTGTATCCGTAGCTGTTGCCTCCCCTCTGGTAGCCGCGGCGAGGGTAGAAGCCCCGGGTTCTGCCACGGAAGTAGAAGGATCTACGATAGCCTCGGTTGTAGCCCCTTTGGTAACCCCGGTTGTTTTGGTAGTCTCTGGTTGGGTAGTTCCTGCCGTGGGACGGTGAGTGAGATCTGGAGCGGGAACGAGACCTGGAACTAGGAAAGCAGAGAAGGGAAAAGTAGAGACATGTTGTAAAGATAGTGTGAAGCCAGTCCCCTAACTAATTACTCGGTAGAGCAAGGCTCATGCAGCACTAGGGGTGTGGGTTGTATGCACACACTACGTTAAGTCACTCCGGATAAGAGCTCTGATAATGTCTTAGATGTTAATTGGGGGGAAAAAAAAGAACCCTGTAAATCAGATTTTTTTTTTTTTGAAGCCAAAATGTCTCCGTAAATATCTGAGAAACACTCAGATGATGCAATCATGAAGAAGGAAGAAACAAATGCTTGTTCATCAGGGTGGTTCAGGAGCAGGTGGGCAAGCTCGGGCAGAATAGGGTATATTGAAGTATTTGGACATTTTTATCATTGAAAGGATGTCAAACATTTTAATATTCATAGTTACTTCAAGAAAATACATGCTAACTAACCGGTTTTCATTTTACCCATTTTTTATTAACATACCTTAGTCTCCATACAAATGTTGTTTGTTTACGAGCACAACGAGCCCAGAGCCTTTTGCACTAACTGTAGTTAAGCACGCACCAGGGATCTGGTTACAGTGTAGAATACACAACTCAATGTTTGCCAGATGTGCCAATTGCTGCAGTGGTACATTACTGACATCAAGTCATTAGGACAAATTTGTGCTCAAAATCTGAGAAAAATCTGTGATGTTTAATTCTCAATCACAAAAAATGGGGCCTTGTTGATACACGTTAACTATATTGTCTCCTGATGTATTTTAAAAACATATGTTTTAGAAGCACAAAAACACTGTTATAAGCGCCGGTTATCAAGCTAGCACAGTTTTGGCCATATTAGCATAGACGTGAAACGAATTAAGAAACTCTAAGCCAAGACATTGTCTCAATAATAAGATACAACCAGGTGAAACAAGCAACCTACAAATACAGGAACAGTCACTGTTCCTAGCCATGTGAATCGTGACACCATACAGACAATTCTGAGCTGTTAGTAGTCAAAGTGGATGGGGCAGAGGGAGTGTGTGGTGGATCTCTGTCCACCCGATGGAGCTACAACACCACATTTAAAACTCAGATCAGAACAGCAATGATCCTTCAGCTGCAGTCCTTTTATACTAAATAGTGTCAATATTCAAAAAACATCAGTTCAAGGTGCCTTTTGACATGACAGAAATGAGAAAATAATCTCCCAATGTAGCATTATCAGAGAGGCGTGAGGCATTAAAACATCAATGGACCAACATAAATCTCCTTTTATAACTTCTCTGGTATTACCCGAAGATGACATGAAACCTACTGCATCTTTGCGCCGATCCTCGAGTCTCTTGTCTACTGAGAAACCAAATGCATTCATGCCAACGTAATTAATACATTTGGTTAAATGGCTAACCGGAGAGGTTCAAAAGTCTAACCTTAAAGCAATATAAATAATCGACAGATGATGAAATAGAAAAACAAATAGACCAGCAGCTGTAGACATACTTCAGCAACATTGACACTATTGAACCAACAGTACAGTGGCACACTACACCTACAAATCTAGGAAAATGCAAAGCAGCAGGCAAATTTTCAAAAGGACACATGCAAACTGCAGACTTAAAACCCAAAAGAGAACTCAAGCAGAAAGCAAACAGGGTATTAGATTCTACCCATGTAACACAAAAAATGGGGGGGGGGGGCCCTGAACAGCCCTGTATGCCTTTTGTAAAATTGCCTAGAACTTACCACATGCGCTTTTTCATTGGAATAGTCTGGTGGTAATGTGCTAAGCAGTGAGCAACAAACATAGTAGTAAAGGACTCGTTGTGTCGGGTAAGAGCATGTCTGCGCGGGCAGCAGAGGAAAGAGGCGGTACATTGGGCCAAGATGGGAAAAATGTTTTCCCTTTAATCCTCTGAGAACAGGGAAGATGGGGCCTGGGCTTTCCCCATTTATGAAAACATGCACATCCAGCCATTACTTTTCAATACAGTACATCATCTTCAATATGACACGGTCTTAAAGTAGCAAAAGAAAAGAAACATGAATAGTAGATTTTTTGTATAACCTAACAAGAAACATGTACCAGAACCTATACCTAACTCCAGACAAAAGAACAGGAAGTGGAGATATTCAAAATAAAAGCAAATAGAAAGCAAAAATAGAAGTTATACTTGCATTAAGGGGGAAAAAAAACATTCCACAGAATGCTTTTCTTCATATAGCTATTCTACTATAACAACAAAATAGCAATATAGTCAAGCGAGTAACAATGAGTAAAAAGTGTAAAGTGGTGGGTACAGCATTTGCAGTACGTGTGAGCACGCACATCGTGGCGAACCATTAAGTTTGGAGCAGTTAAATGTCTTGCAAACAGAAGCCTTCTGGTTGATTGCTATACGTTTTCATGCTACAACACAGACCATGTCTGTCCCAACGGTAAGTGGACGAACAGCGCACTGCTGGCGGTGTGTACTGTCCTTGAAAATGCTGCAGGCTTTCCTCAGGCATCACTGTAGATGGATGGCCTGGACTGGCGGGAGCTTAACACCAGTAATGTACTGGGCCTTCTAAAATAACCCGCTAACTGTACGTTCCAATACATGTCACAAAAACTGGGCTCGATAACTTATTACACAGCTAGAGGTGAGAAGTGAGAGAAATGAATCTCACCTGTAGCGGTGCTTCCTGGATCTGGAGCGGGAGCGGCTTCTGGACCGAGACCGAGTGTACGACCTGGATCGGGATTGGGAATTCGATTGAGAGCGGGTCCGCGCGGGTGAATCTGGAGCCTTGGACATCTCCACAGACAGGTTTGTTTAGATGTACCTGTCCAAAGGGAAAGGAGATGCTATTACTGCACTGCTAAACGTACAATACCCAGTGTTTTAAAGTTTGAATTTCCCAAACGTCTTGACAAAACCAGATTGAACTACAAGGACACTGTCGTTCTTGAGGTGAGCAACACAAATATGCAATAAAAGTAGATTAGTCTTTTCAACAACAGAGGGGATGGGATGATTTGTTACGCTCACAGGTAAAACCCTAAACATCTGTGCAATATATTTAAGTCTAGCATTAGATTCAACCTTGAACAAAAAGGTTTGATTACAAGTTGAAACAGGGAGAAACTCACAGTACACAGCTGAGCAAATGTCCCCCTAGCCTTCTCTGAGCAGTCCTGAATATCCTAATCTTATATGTCCTGCCTTGTGAAAAACATTTCACAAGACAGTGAATCACACAATCTCCCAGAGTACAATAATAACCTTGCAATTCATTGCTCCACTGACTTATTTGCAGGTAATGGTGTTTAGCTTTGGGTCTATTCATGAAATTAACAAAGCACTTTTGAATTTTGACCATGATGCCATCTTCTGCTCTTAACAAGTCTATGTTGGTATTGTTTTGGGCGTTGGACTTGCTCATTAAAGAAGTGCTGTCATCTTGAACCTCTGTCTGTATAGCATCTTTAGCGGGTCTTTGTTAACCCTTCATGGTCAACCTCATGTCTAACCCAAAAAGCAATGCTGACATTGTCAATGTAGAGTCCGACAACGTTGCTGAAAGTAGTGTCCTTTAAAAAAAAATTAAAAAAAAAAAAATTTACAATTGTGCACTCATACATAACCTATAGTTCCAGGTCAATAGTAGTGCACTATAGTGACAACAGTGTCACACTAGAGCTGTTGAGACCTCAGCTCTGGAACACCAACTCGACACATCCATTGCCTGGCAAACCCTAAACTGCCTAACGCCTGCTTTCACCAGAATCCCCAAAAGCCCCCCATGACCTTCAGGGGGCTTGTGGCAAAGCCTAACTTTGACTAAAAATAAAATCTACACACTGTCAAGAGCTATAAAAAGCAGGTTGAGAACATGGAATGGAATGCTTTTAGCAATGGCCTTATCCTTTTCTCTGCAGCCATATCAACATGTAGCCTAATCAGGATGAGGCAGGTGAGGGCAGTGGATAGTGTGCTGTACTGCAGCATCACCGTGGACATTAGATACAGTACATAACCAGCGGCTCCAGGGAAGAATATCTTCAGAGAGACAACCCAAACATTCACCCAAAGGTGAGCTGACTACATCAGAGCAGCTAGGAGGAATTGAAAATCACACATAACCCCAATAATTTTAACATATATCTAAAGAGCCTGGCAGAAATCAAGCAGCCATTCCATTTATCCACCATATGAAAGGACAGACGTCTGCACATTATCATGCAGCACATTTGTTATGTTTTGTTCCTCCGTATAATGGTTTACCGTCACTTCAAGGGTACACAATCTACAAGGACAAGTCAAACACGGCAACGAGCCTCCGCTCAGGTACAATACAACCTGACACAATGTATAACCATTTATCACTGTCATCTTATCTGGACTAGCACAGTAGGAAGTAGGCTAAACACTAGCTTCGACTGGGTTTTTTATTAGTAGGATAATGAGGACAAACTGAGATCCATGCCTCAACACAATTCTTTACACAAAACTTTGAAGGGTACGGAGAGCTCCTTGGACTTCTTGGTTTTTGCTCTGTGACGCATCTGCCTTTCTAAATCATGTTCAACTGATTGAATTTGCCACAGGTGGACAATCAAGTTCTAGAGACATGTCAAGGACGATCAAATCACAGGCATCTGAGCTCCATTTGGATTGAGCATCTGAATACTGAACATATACTCATGTTCCAGTTTTTTGTTTTTCAACAAACGGGCACAAATTTCTAAAATTGTGTTTTCACTTGGTCACTGTGGGGTATTGTGTGAAGATTGATGGCAACATTATAAATTAAATCTGTAACACAACAAAATGGGTAGACATGTAAAGGTCTTAATACTTCCCAAAACCACTAACTTTAAACAGAATAATCACAGTGTTAGCAATCAATAGGTTTTGTAATCTCTACTACACTGCGGAGCATTTGCAATTTCAAGCTAGTCATTGCCCAACATTTGACTGTCGAATCTGTACTGGTTAATAATTAGAAGCGGAGGGTCTGTGTGTGGACGGTTGCTATCTGATCTTTCATCCCTCATTCTCAAGCATATGCAGTGCATCAGTCCTGCAGTGCTGCACATACTAAATGACCGTTACTGCGCAATGCCTCACTGCATTTCTTCACTCCCTGGTCTGCATAATCATCCACAATAACCAATACTTATTTTCTGGATGCATACCAACTCAGCAGTGATCTCCATTCTCTTGCTCCCTACTCTCAAGCGGAACAGAAAACAAATATTTCACGTGATCTTCCATTTGGTTGATAATAGGAAATAGGTTGATTATGGTGTGGTAGTGTATGAGACAAGGATGTTGGGGTCAGCACACCTGTTAATACATTGTGTACACTACTGAAGAATCTCAATGTTGCTTTTAAACAGAGGCCCCACTTTCAATCAGTCTGAAAATAACATGGAGTGGTGACTTTGCTCTACTTCTCTTTTACACCTAAGTGTACACTAACTACAGTCATGTGAAAAAGTAAGAACACCACCAGGAAAGTTGCCTTTGTTGTTACATATGAGAATGAGCAAAATGTTACCTTAGTGTTCTTAATGACATCTAAGAGCATTCTTCACTCTTGGGCCAAATTTGTTTGGGATGACTTTCACATGTAAATTGCCAGTGGTCTGAAGTCTTCTCTATTTGCAAACAATCCATTGGATGGTGGAATGATGTCTTCCGAACCCCTCCCAGACTCATGGAATTAAATAGTCTTGTTTCTTAAGGCATTGCATAGATCTTTGACATGGCATAATAAAACACCACTTCTAAAATGGTGAAACAAATTACACACAGACGGAACTTAAAAACCAAGCTATATAGAAAAAGGTAGTAAGTGCATAACACGGGGCTGACACAGCATAATGTGTTACCTCACACACATATGGTTTAGATCAAAGCAGACCAAGAATTGAAATTGCATTTCAAATAATTTTAAATGCGTAAGTTTTCAACAGAAAAAAAGTATTTGATATTTTACATTGGGTTACCTCTATAAATGCACGTGGTTGGAGTTTAGTTCAAACATCCATGTGTTCAAAAATTTAACAAAAAAGAAAGTTTTGAACACACGGACAAAAAAAGACAAGATTTGTATTAACTTTTTTACTATAAATAGTGGCCACTTCGATACACTGACATGTGAACATGAACTGCGTCACATACGCCAGTACAGGTCAGATACAATAAATTTTCAAGGCAAAGGAAGAGAGAGCCTGTGGTTCCTGTGACAGTGGCACTTATCGTATATGCATAGGTATGTAAGCCTAGATAGCATACTGAAAGGGGAGACAAAGTTCTAACGGACAAACTCAAAGAATAGCCTATACAGGAAACCCCATATATTTGAACTGCTTCCTTGAATGGTGATAGTTGTTAGCCTCCATTTCTAAATACTGAATCCCCTGATATTGACTAGGACCTAATACTCTGAATGTTAGACACATAAATTATCAAAACACTATTGAAGAACTAAAATTCCCTCAATATAATTGATTAGGATAGGTAAAACTCTTTGTTTTCAAAAAATAACATGTATGATTAGGCCTATCGAACGCTTGGTTGACTAATCAAAAATAGACTCTTGTTTCTGGTAACCATTTTAATCCAGCCATATATAACCAGGGAATATTTACAGGATGTACTGTATTGTTACTGATGATGAATATGATTTATGATGGCGATATAATTGCCTCTTGTTGAATTCAGTTGGCAATGGGTAAACAGATATCACAAATGCTTAAATCCTAGTAAAATATTGTTTTTAATTTATTAAATTAATTTAATTGTATGCCCTATGCAGATATAAAAAAATAACAGCTTTAAGTTAATGACAATGTAACTTGATGAGTAGCTAGTCGACTACTGACTTGATATATCCACAAAGACAGACAAAAGTCAATGCTCAGATAATGACCAAGATTACACTAATCAAGTAGATAAGCAAGGTTAGCCATCTTAGATTAGTTGTTTTGAGCTAATTGTATCAAGTTCACTAACAACAGAAGAAACATTATTTTGGTATTCAAGCAGCTCAATCGGGGGAGGTAGTGAACGTTAGCTAGCTTCCTTAACTGACACAAACCTCAATAACTACAATAGCCAAAACACTGGTTTAAAAAAACATTTTCACTCACTTACCTCAAACTGGTTTCACACGACTGAGCGAGTTAGCTAACTTGTTTATTAGCTTGATTATTAGCTAACGCTAGTTAGCTGGTTAAGCTACGTATGCAATTGCAACGAAAAGCTAGCTAACAACAGTTAGCAAGTTGTATGGCTATGTAAAAGCTAGCAAAGCGCTCGTGCAGTCTCCCGACGAAGCAACTGAACGAGTCTGACAAAGTGAGACAAAGACACACGGTCTTTACTTCGAATGCCTAAAGGCATACGCTATCTGACTGAATTTGTTTAAACAAATACATATATATTTCTGAAACCTTATTTTAAGCATGACATCCGGTAGAGCCCTACACTAGCTACTAAATCATTTGGTCGTCTCACCAGCTAGTCGCATGCGCTACAGTAGCTAAATTACGCAGTACAGTACTGTAGCCAGGCAGTGGTCACATTTCCTTCCTGGATTTTCCTGTCAAAACTCGAAGGCTGGCCCCTCATTTTATTTGATAAAATGCCAAAGGGCCAAGCAGCCAATATAGCTACAGCAAGATACTGCTGAAGAGTGTAATAAATACGATGTGAAAACCTGCTGCGGAATGTTCTTACCTGGCTGGGTGAAAGAGAATTTCTTGCGCGCGAAATTGCCTAGCTGTGAACAGACAGGAAGGATGCACTGTCTGTTCACTCAGCTGGTGCATGCGCCCATTGCGGATCCGCCTTTCTTGCTCGTACACTGATGTATTTGCATTTGATTAATGCTGCAATAATTATCGATGTATGTGCAACTGGCTGTCCCTAATGATTAGTTGATTGATAAGTTGATTAGTATAACAATTTCTGTAATGCATACTGGACATTTCTTAATGTTTTTAATGTATCAACCTAAATAACAAGCTTACAAAGATGGACATTTACATTCTATTCACACATTCATGCCTTTGACCATGTCATCACATTTGCAAGGAATGTGGCAGGAAAAACATCTATTTATGCCAGTCATCTTCTCTTGAAAAATATTAATAACTTTCACAGTCCCAACTGAACAAATGGTAGACAGACACATTAAAAAACTGACACTGGATAGTGTTTTCTATACAAAACTGAAAACTATAAAGTAAACAAAATACTGCACTTCAATTAGGCCAACGGATGCTTGATTTGTGTCCAATAGATAACTGTTCATAACTTGCAAATAGCAACAGACTATTTTAGTCAGGGCAACTGACATAACACCCCCCAACTCAATGTGTGTTGTGAAGAGGAGAAGGTCAACCACCTGTTGGTGTTTGAGCAGCAACACTGAGCTTGCCTGTAGAATTTTCATGAATCTTGTGTATCCGGATCTCTGTCTATTTAGAGATATTTTTCTGTTGACTAGTTGGACATGTTAATCTCACTGAAAATGGTGATTCATTGTAATACTGTAACTACCTTCATCCATAGTGAAGGAATAGACAGCTAATTCAGTAAAACCTAAAATGCGTGTTCTGTAACAAGACAGATGTTTTTTATGTAAATGGAGGTAGTCTTTGCACTTATGGGAGGCAAACTCCAGTTAAAATCTACATGAATGCAACTCAAATGTAATGCATTAAGAGTTACTGCAGGAACTTTGGTAATGCACTTGTAAAAACATAGGTAATAAATAAGAGCTGATCTGTAGTAGGAACTCTATTCCCACTTTTGTTCTTTGACATTTATTTTGCGTCGCTTCCAGCAGTTTGTTCTGTATTCCGAGTACCACTAGTTTTACAGGTCAGGCAGGCAAATCTCCTACAAATAGATAAATGGATAGAGACTGTAGATAAAGGCCTGTGTGGATATGGTCTAATAATCCACCAAACATGTTTCCCTGCTGTTTTGATTGTTTTTCATATCATTTGTCTTTCGACAAGGAATCCTCACCATGTGTGACAGTGTGATCATTCATCACTGCTACCACATAGTTGGTGTATCAGAACAGTCTGAAAAGAGGACCTGATAATGTGTGTTTGATTTACACAATTTAGGTAAATAAACTGGAAACAAAATAGCTGGAAATGTTTTGCTCTGAGAACTTAGCATCATGAAAGGTTCTCAGCTTCAACCTACTTTTGCAGCAGTGGCTCCTTTACATCTTTTCATAATCATGCAGCGTTGATAGGTGTCCTACAGTTGTTAGTCTTCTTAGAATAAGGTAATGGATTGTCTACCATAGACCTATAGGGTGTCATTATAATAACTGTGGAAAGCTGCCAAACCCAGCTGTGTTCGAAAACCATCTCAAGGACAGAAACTTTCCAGAAGGTCATCTCTAAGACAAGGGGTGCATCCCAATAACCTCTCCTTCCTTTCTGAGGAGAATTTTTATTCACAGCTCCCCACATATTTAAAAAGATTGAATTGGTGTCAGAATGAGCTAGAAGCGGTTTCCATATACCAGCCATTTCCTGTTAAAGGGAAGTGAAGTGTCCAGGAGAAATAACTGGGACATAAAATCCATTAAAGATGCAGTCTGGGACTTTTGCGATTAATAAAATGTTTGTTTTAACTTCCAATTTTGGGCTGAAAGTGTAATATGTTGTTTATATGTGCACACTCCATGAGTAGTATTGCTATCATACCTCAATTAGCCATGATATTCAATGTTTTAAAAAAGTGGTTTTGTTAACATTGGGCACAAATTGGCACATACTTTGCATGGTACACACTTTTTTTGGACCCTTCTAGGCATTACTTTAGGTCGAAAAATTCTGCACCTTCTCCTTTTATGTTCATGAAATTGTTCCAAACCACATAACTGAATGCATGAAGAAAAAGGGGTAGCGTTCTTATGCCAGGACTTGAGTCATCTAGTCAAAGAGCTTCCAGGTTACAAAAATAGTATACTTGTCGTTCTGCACTCATCCCACAAAAAGGCAAAACCAAGCACATGTTAAAACAACAGGTCCATGGCACATTGAATGAAGTGAATAAAAGAAATGAAGTAAATCCAAAAAGACTAAGACAACTAACTAACAAACAAAACTCCATGCAGCACTTGCAACTAATCAAAATGTTTAGTCTTTTTTTAAACATCAGATTGTGTTAAGTAGCAGGCTTGCAACCTTAAACAACACAGAGGAAGACAATGCATTCTTGCCTGTTTTCTATTTTAAGCAGCCCTGATCATTGGTTCCATTCAATTTTATAGAAGAGCGGATATGCTGTGGTAATATCACGACTGTGATGAAGTGAACGATGAAGTGAGCTTCTAGCTGAGAACAGTCCACAGTATGTACACATCTCAAACAGCATTCTATTCCCTATAGGGCCCATAGGTCTCTGGTCAAAAGTAGTATAATATGAAGGGAACATGGTGACATTTGGGACACAGGATTTGTGGTTTTACTTCTGCAAGCAACACACTGTCAAGTTTGAGGGTAATTCTGCTGAGTGTGCTGAGATGGAATGTCCTTACTTATCGAGTGATGCCCAGTGATGAATAGGCCCTTCACAAGGACTGTCTTACTATTCTCTACCTGTAATAAACTTGAACGTAATCCGCTGCCATTACTTTCCTAGTGGACATAATAATACTTCCGATGATAGTTATTTAGCTCCTCATTGTGTACATATTTGTGTCAATTTTATTTTAATTTTGTCTTTTACTTTTCCTCTCTCCTAAGCTTTAACACTGTTGAAAAACTAAACATTTCACTGTTAGTCCACGTAAAGTACACGTAAAGTATGTAACTACTCACGATTTTATTCACAACAACGGCTATCAAATTCCAAATGCAGCCCTGATTGATTTGATAATGTACATGTTAATATGTTTATGGAATGAGCTGTCCAACCCAATCACTCATATAACATATACATACCAAACAGAAATAACAACATGAGGACATTTCATTGATTCCAGTGCCTCCGCCACAAACTATTCACTCACAGCATTTTACGCAGCTATTATGACTTCTGTACTAACATTAATAGTTTGACTAGAGTAAAGTTTTACACGAAAAAAGTATTTTTTCAACTATGAAGTATAGAATGCCTTGTTTGGCTGATCTCCTGAAATAATTATTTTCAGACATGCCACACAATATGTCTAAAAACAAGGGGCAAGCAAGTTTGTAAAAGGCAACAATCTTAACACAGAAATAGAAAGCTCACCTTGAGACTGACAGCATAAAGAAGAGAATGTAAAAGGAAGAAAAGCAAGCACATTGATCAGTGGGTGTTGCTTACAAAACCACTTCCTCATTCTACACTGACACATGCCTGTTAAAAAGTTCTACAAAAAATAAATGTGTATTCTGTGATGTTATGTACATCAACATATTATGTACATGTTGTTAGTTGTTGTCACTGAATCATTGCATTAGTGCCATTATATTTTATAGGGCATGCTGTATCCTGTCTATTGTCCCAAGGCAATACTGTAATGAAGCTGGTTCATTTTGGTTTCATTTTTTTCCTTCAACACCAAAATTAAAACGCACAAGGAAATCTCACAGAAATTAGACGCAATGTTCTTTCTTTGTCACGGCAAATAACAATGTGCCGACACCACAGAAAGAAGCTCGTTCATCTGAAGGGACCCAGAATTCAGTTCTTTATGCTGTGTTTTCGAGAATGTATGCCACAATATTTTGTTGGAGCAGCGGCCAAGCAGAAGAGAGTCAATGCCCCTCATAACGCTGTGACCAATGTGGTAGTGCCTAAGCTTGTAGGTTTCATCTGAAAATGTTATTTAATTTTCAAACAGTCCCTCAAACAATCCCTCAATACCACATCACAATGGGCAAACTTTTATGCAAATAGCCCATCGAGCTAGCTTTCCAAGAAACAATAGGAAGTAGGTCTCTGTGGTATCATGGTATGTCAATCAAATCAATCAAATTTATTTATAAAGCCCTTTTTACATCAACAGTTGTCACAAAGTGCTTTTACAAAACACCCGGCCTTAAAACCCCAAGGAGCAAACAACAGTAGTGTTGAATTTCAGTGGCTAGGAAAAACTCCCTAAGAAGGCCGAAATTTAGGAAGAAACCTAGAGAGGACCCAGGCTCAGAGGGGTGAC
>JACXGI010001392.1:57643-85359 GCA_016801175.1 Esox masquinongy | reverse complement strand
TGTCTGGACCTGGAGATACACATCGTGTTAGGGGTCTTTGATGACATTCTTCCCAGTCTGCCTCCCCAATATTTTCAGTCCGCTGTTTGAAACACTTAAACTGTGCACATTAAGCAGCTTTTTAATGTAGGTACACACTAATACTTTATACCATGTCATAATCATCTATATGAGCAACAATAAGTAGGCTAGCTGAACTGGGATTCACCAAGCAATTTGGACTAATCCCCCACTTACCAACCACAGTAAATCCAGCCCATTCCTGATGTTCTTTTAGGGTGTGTGTAGTTCAACCAATCCTTTTATTTTTTAAACCAATTGTTATGGAATCTATAAACTAAGTGTTGGCATATCAGTGGTTGTAATTGAATATGCTAGCTACTGTGTGGGTTCAGAGTAGAAAATCTGTTTTTTACTTTTCTACTATTTTCTATTCTACTTTTTAGGAGCTGGTGAAAGAGATGGTTGACGCTGACATTCAACTCATGAAGAATAATCCAAATGCATAAAACCCTGTCCTTTAAATTAATGCAAAGCTGAGTGATTCCCAGAGCACTCCAGATCAACGGGCACTGTCACTACACTTTACATACTGTGGTAGCTATAACTTGTCTGGACGTCATTGTTTTCTGACCTTGGTGTCACAATTGAAATTTAATTGTGTTGTTTCACCTTATGCTATGGTGATGGAAACTATTCTATGCCTTTTTAATTGTGATTCCTTTTTACCTCACTGATCATGTTTTAGTATATTGTGATATTTGTTTATTTTTTTTAAATTCAATACTGTCTTTGGGCTATACAATTTATGGGATGGTATTATATTTTGTTTTTATGCAATTATTAAGAATTTGCCTGGCCCATTATGTCCTTTAGAAATAGATCAACTTTAATTATTTTTAACTGTGAGATGACCAATAAATATTTTTCAGATTTTATTAAACTACTGTGCAACTATTTTTATTTCCATCTGACATTGAATCTAGTTTGTAATCATTGCTGTGTAATAAAACATTTCCATTCAGTTAGTTATTTCTTACACAAGGTGATTATTTTTTTGACTGATACATAATATATTTTATCCTTTTTCCCATAACAATTGAAGCATTTTACGTTATTATTTGAACGATTGTATATAAAATAGTTATTTTTAAAAATGCTATTTTATGGCACCCAATTGACAGTGCATAATCTCCCCTCCGTTATTCCACAAAGATGTGGCTAGACTCGAGGACACGTGTACAAATGTGTGCCTTAAATAGCAGAGAGATGTTATGTCTTTGGTTAAATCTTGTAAATGGTATTTTAGAGGTAAAACCTCAAGCTTGAGGCGAGTCAGAAGACTGGAGTAATGTTGTCTGAGAGGGGCCTCGAGCCAGCGCGCCCAGGTTGCTCATAGGTCGCTTGAGCCCCAGCCCCTGTCGTTTCCCTTCCCTCCTCGCGCTCGGCGTTCCTCGGTTTCCCCCTCAAGCACACTGCCCCTTTTCATTTCTCAGGAAATGCGCTTCCTCGAGCTCTAACCCTAGATCCCACTGCTCCAGAATGTGCCTATAATGTGCCTACTCCAAAGCCCAGCGCGAGAAGGAGGCTGCCTCTGCTCTGTATAATGACCTTTGTCGTTATATCGTTGACCCGCTGGAATATGAACCCTAAAATTAAAACTCTTTGTGTCTGAGATAGAGACGTTCCATATTACTAGCCAAACCAAAAGCCTACAGCACAAAGTTCAATTAATATTTGACAGTATAGTTTCTCTTCCATTTCAGTGTTAGTTAATACTGCTTTTAATTCAATGTTTTGTAAAATACTAACAGCTTACACAGAAGTAATGTGTTACAAATATCGAATTAATGGTCATGGAGTCAATGTTATAAGAGCGTCGAATAAATTACTAAAATGGAAATGCAATAAGTTAATAAATTACCCCAAAATATCTTAGGCGTGTATACTCTATTAATCTAATGTAAACCGTCGGGATTTTTTGTATTTTTTCTAAAACGGAAAAGCCGTTTTGACATTTTGCTTAGACAGAAAATGGAAGGTTTTAAATGAGGTTTTACGAAAAGGGGTCCAAAGGGGGTGGGTTTGCCTGCGTGCTTCTCTCTCTTTTTTTAAGACAACACCTAGAACATTTAAACTCTCAGTTTGACCGTCGGAGACAGCGCTGCGTCTGTGTGGACCTAGGCTATAATTGGTAACAGATGGCGCTTTGAGGTTGGCCCTGGAACCCGACTGCGAGCGAAAACACACCAGTTTCCACTGTGCCGGGTCTCCTCGTAGCGCCGGCCCGCTGGCCGCACACAGGTGCAGGGGCCCAGCCGCGCGCACCACTAAAACTGCTGCAGCCCTGTACTGCTTAAGGCTCGGCCTCCAGAACGCATGGGAACTCAACTGAGGGCAGGCACCCTGTTCCAGGCTCTAGTTACAGAAAACACATTTTGTGCCACCATCGTAATATTTAGGAGTTTGACTATCAAGAACTAAAATGACTTATTACGCTTTACAATATGAGGATAGCAAAATAAACCACAATTATTAATATCTTCAATGGTCCTCAATGTTATTTTCGACAACTGTTAATTATCGTTAGGCTATTCACATTTGCTGTCTTTTCCGGTTGTAAAAAAATAATGGATTAGATGCCTTATAGCCTAAATCTCTCAATCAAAATTGTCAACACCATAAGGTAACAAAAAAGACGGTAGGCAGTTCTATATGAATTCAAATTACAGGAAAATTCCCAACCGTCCTTATGTCCCACCTTATTAATAGTAAAAAGTGTTTTGCCCTTTTTAAGAGGCATAGGGTTTTGCTTATTAAAATGTTATTTCTAGGATAATTATTATAAACTATAATGAAATTGACGAGGTCATGTTCATAAAAAATGGGCAATGAATTGGAGACTATTCAGTTTTTTTTTTTAATTTGATAGGCCCTACAGGTCTGTTGTTTCTATCAGGTTGGAATGCGTTCTCAATGTGCTTTTCTTGTTTGTGACATAGCAACGTCAATCTATCAATTGTTCTTTATAAAACAGCAGGGTCGATATGGTATACGTTTTACAAATAAATGAGTGCTTCTCTTTATATAGACCTATACTCGTTAGAAACCTTAAAAAGATTAGTTAAAGTGAAAAGAAAGAATAAATAGAGAGAAAGAAAGCGGAAATTGCGACCATGTAACTCATCTGAACCCTGTTAGTGCTTAGCATTTCTGACATTCTCCACTTCCCGGATAAATAAACAACTAAAATGGAGATTGGTTGGGATGTGGAACTTTGCAAATGGATATATCTCTAATAAAACATAGCAGATGCATAAGCTAACATCAGAAAGGACCCCACAGTCTGTTGAACATTTAATCGAACATTTTGTTTGTTTGTCGGATAGGTTAATTTTTCTTTAAGGTGCTTTGTGTTTTTAGGCTGACCAACGGACGAGGGAATGGAAAAAATATGAGTAACTCTATCCTATTTGGTAAATCACATAAAACACTCTGTGACACCTATAAGGGCATTTAATGGCTCATTGTCGTCACTCCGGTAGGCGTATTAAGGTATAACAATTTCTAAATAGCCCAAGTTTATAGTTTACAAATCATATCTGTTCAGTGTTGTCATATGCTTTCCAACACATTAAGTAATCATAATCCAAAATCCAGTGCTGTCAAAACGTGGATTTCCTATTGGTAATTATATTTACATATTTTCCCTTTGCGAGCAAAAAACGAGAAGAATAACCGAGAATGTCAACCAGTTAAGGTGGAACTTTTGGCCTTGATTACAATATAGACTACAATGAAAATGGCACAGAAGTGCCTGGGAGAAAGATGCCAAAATGCCAAATCTCATTGCCTCCCATTTAGAGTAAGATGCTTTAATGAATGCGAACATCAAAACCATTCTTTTCATTTCACCGATCAACTGCATTACAGCTAAAACGACTTTATTTAGTTACATTAAACAGGAGTTTGAACAAGAGTTAGCTCAGCAAGCAGATACAAAACCGCAAAGTGCAACGTCTAATTGTAATGCTGCGAAAATAGAGAAAATTCTAACTCGAGTAGGCTAACCATGCCCTGGACCTGTTACAGTAAATAAATGATGTCGGATTGGACGAATATCCATTTGTTAGATCCGTTTTTTTATTGAGTGCCATTGACAGATTCCTTCCATTCTACTGATCTCTTTAATAACGCATCTATAACACTTCTTTTGGTTAAGGGGTTCGCTCCATATACTATTATATCAACCAACAGGGTATGTGTATGTAAATATATTCCAAAAAAGATTGCTAACCCTCTCTTGACCGAACATTTCATGGGCCAAATGCGGCTCAGGGAAATAAATTATTACACAAATGTTTGAGTTATTTTTAATGAAACACAAACAGTGATTCATTAGACACCGTGCTTATTTCAAAATGAAACGAGAAAGATTGCAATGGGCATTTAATTGGTGTTTAGAATATATTTTAGAGTTACAGCCCTGCTTAATTATACATTTTTTGGACTAGTAATAGAACTTCTTATGTTGTAGAACCACTAAACGTACACATGAGGCAGTGGCAACCTTCACCGTCACTTTTGACTTCTCCAAGAGGGTTGGAAAATGGCACGCCGACAAGCGTTTTGACCTCCCTGGCTCCTCTGGCTCTGGGACCGGGGCCTGCCCGCACAGGACCGGTCTGGTCCGGGAGACAGACAAACTGCCACTCTGGTGATTACATTTATCCCCACCACGACCTTAAACAGTGTTGAGTAAACTAGGTCTTAATGCCAGACCGGTGTTGGACAGATGTGAAGAACGGAGATTGAATGAACGTGGAAAAACATTTTTTTTAATTTTCATACACTTAAGTGTTTTTGAGGAGCGTGTAGTTTTGCATTATATATGTCCAGAATTGCACTTCTAAGCCTTAAAAGTTTAATGTAAAGACAAAAGTAAGGTTTCAGTTTCTCGTTACATATTGTCTTGTCCTCTGTGTGCGTGTGTGTAATTGCTGGGGATTGACATATTGATTTTCATGACATTCTCAAGTTCACTCGTGAAGTTTTAAATTCCGTGTTTAGGTTATTATAGAATATGTAGACTAACACCGAACAAATTGTCCTAGTCTAATCCAGTTCCATAGTTGGGAAAATAGTGTTGTTGTGTTATGTATTTTTATTTTAATGAATACGCTTTTTATATTCCCAGCATGGTCAACAGTCTTTTCCATTTGGTTTAGTAATCTCGATTCCATAACTACAACTAGGCCTATATGACACATTACAAAGTTTTAATTCAATGGTCTGTTTAATTTCCAAAGTCGGTTACTTTATGGAAAATTATCATATCAAAGTCATCACAATGATCTCTTATTGCAGCAGAACTCTCCTTAATTAAACGTATTCTGTGTTGATAAAATTGTTTTTTTAATATGCCATAGCCTATTCAAGTTTAAACATTCGTGTGAAATGTTCAATATTAATAACATGCTAATTTGCCTTATCTTATAGGAAAAACGTGTCAATCATAAAAGGCCACCACTCCCCTCACTATTACTTCAATCCTAAAAAGTTAAACACGAATAATAAGCCTATATTATTTATTTATTTACAACTCCTGACTTTTCTTTAAAATAGATGCTTGTCTCCACATAATTAATCATCTGTGACGTGTAGAGAATTTGAGCAATGTGGTTGTGGTGTGGATGAAAGTGTCCAAGTAAACTAATCGATTAGTCATCTCTAATTTGTCAACAGTATAGCCTAATAATCCATGATGTATTCCGTGGTTTGTGTGAACAAGCTTGTGTCTTGAGTCTTTTAGGCCTAAAGGCATTAAGCATGGCGTGTTCATATAGTGGCAGCTCGTCCCTTTGCCCTCTCATGAAGCATTGTTGACATCAACCCCATTGACCTAAGCCTCGCGCAATGCCTTTTCCGTCCTCTGAAAAATGATTCCGTGCGCTGATTGAATTTTATTCCTTCCTGACCTGGCCCGCTCCTGAAAGTGTCATTAATCACCGTGCACCGACGTGACGTTTGTTTATTCGGAAAGAATCTGATAACTTTTATTAGCTCAATTATGTTATTCCTAGTCGTATGAGTGAGAGAATCAACATTTGAAATAACTGCTATTAAATTATCGTCTATTTTACTCAAATCTAAAGTATGTTACTCAAACCTAGTATTTTTTAATTGTGGTGCGAGGCCAATGAATAGATCTACATGTTGAAGTGCGTTTTAGTTAAATGTAGCCCATAAAAAAACAAAAAACAACAAATTTAATAAGTAATATAGCGTTGTTTATTATACAGGCTAATAGACCGACGTACGGAGACCGACTGGAACAACTTTAATGCTGCCAATGCTGTCAAGCAGGCTAATCTCGGGGGAACCTTTGTGCTGCGGTGTAGTGTTCCCTGCTCACTCTCTCCATTCTCAATCCAATACTTTCACAAGTGCAAGCAATCACAACAAAGACACATTTTCACTGGCTACTAGAGAGAAGTCAACCCCCTACCCCTCCTTTCCTCCCTTACTTGCCCCACGGACACACCTGTACTACATTTGGGCCTCCACAAAGCGCTGGTGTGAAAAAGTCCTCTCTTCCACTCCCCTGTTCCTAAACCATGGAGCCCGAGGCCGCAGGCATGCTGCCGGTTCAGGCTCGGACTAGGCATGTGATATAATGCATAGGCTATATTCATTACTCAAATACGTCTTTCTGAGCCCAAGTTTTTGTCCCAAGTGACACCCAGGGCCCCTGGTAGAAGTTATGCGCTAGGCTATATAGGGACGGTTTGCCAGTCAGTCACTTCGTCAGACTGTGGGCCATCTTAGGAGACGCTGTGGAAAGAGCGAGAATATTGTCTTTGACCCAATAAGCAAGCAGGCAGATCCTTTTTGTAAACCCATTAATCAATTAACGAGCAAATTGCATGCGTTAATGACTACCAATTGGAACGACGAGATAGCCACATTCCTACAAATCATTTCTAATGTTTGAGTGACTGGCTTTTTATTTTATTTTATTTTTTTAGAGCAAATGTGTTTTATCTTCAGTTTAAACCTACTGTAATATCTTAGCCGTGAGTAATGAAATAAAATATGAAATAATACAATGTATCTTATAAAGAATAAGAACAACAATAATAGTAATATTAATGACAATATTAATAACATACAAAGCCACATATTTTGTTTCAACAGCACATTCTGTTCCGCGTTTGTCGGTTATCTGATTCATTCTTTCATTTGTTTCATCTTAGAATTATTTAAAATGTGTGTTGATCTATATCTTTGTATTACATTTTTAACGATTTCCTGCAGCAACCAAACGTCTGGCTAAGACAATATTTCCGGCATGCAAGGTATGAAATAAGCATCCACAAACACGTGGTCACTACTAACAACACTCGCCTACCCTGGCACCAGGGAGCAACAAACCGCCACTAGCCCTGATCCACCAATAGCCGTAATCTAACGCTTAGCTCCCGATTCAACCTGAAACAAGGACCCATTAAACTAGAGAGAATGATGATGACAGAGGATCTCGTCTCAGGAAAACAAAATAAAGCAAAGCGCCGAGAGCTTACTCCCAGTCTTACCAAACGTACTTTATATCCCTAATCAATACATTTGTTTTATTTTATGATGCAACTTAGTATATCTTTATTTGTAAGAAATGTCTCTCTCCTTGCTCCCTCGATCTCCCTTTCTGTCTCAGATTGTGCTGCTCTGTGGAACATGTAATTTGTCCTGACTACTCAAATGGGTGAAGGCATGGGCTTAGTAGGCTAGATCTTATTTTAGCCTGGTTATAACAAGTCAAATGCGCAAAAATATTGCACAACCCTATTAAAGATAACTCTGGTCTACATTTTGAAACAAAAAATTCTAAGTCGCTAATTATTATTTTCATTTGGAGGTTTTGGACCAATCTACTTCCCTCGATGGAACATAGCATAGCCTTAAGGAGAGGTGCAACATTTGTTATGGTATCATAACAATAGCGTATCCGTTACATGAATAACTAACAATTACACGGAATATACCATACACCCTGTGTAGAACACTTGCATAACACACTACCATCCCAGTAACAAGCCTGTAGGACCTATATTACATCATATCAGACTGCAATAAACTCAATATACCAGAAAATCGCATAAGCGGCTGTAGCGTTGTATTGCTTTATGTTGTAATAAATGCACCAAAAAGTACCCATACATATAGCCCCAGGACTCAGAAGACCGCCATGATGTGTAAATGGTTTGGGCTTTAGACATGTCTCAGTAAAAAAAAAAAACGAGTTCTGCAACGTGCTACCAGGCCATCAAAACGTGCGGATTTGACCCCACAGGCCCAATTATTGCAGCAGGGCCGTAAGGCCACAGAACACCATGACAAGACACAGAACGCTTTAATTACACTAACTAGCTACCGTAAATCTAGTCAACGCTGTGTGAGGTGATTTGTGCAAAAATTGGTGTTTTAGATTATATTATTTTGAAAGTACTGATGAGCAGTACAGCAGTTTTGGGTTTAAGAACGTTTACGAAAAATATTAAGATGTTTAAGCAAATAGGCTTTATCTCAGCATTTTAGGCGCATTCCAAACAATAAAAAGGCGAAATACAAATAACAATTAAGCAAGAACAGTGATGTAACCTAATTTTGCTAAATGAGGCCAAACTTGCCTTTGCATTGTGTCCCCCATTCTAAAGCCAGGGCCGTAGGCCCATTAGGCCTCTATGGAAAACTAATAAACCAGGCAGATTTAAATCAAATAGAATGGCTGTTTATTAGACAAACAATGCATTGCCTTCAGAAAACTTTCAACAAATAGGACAAAAATTGAATAGAATACGTCGGTATACAAGTTCCACTCATTTTTCATAAAATAACAATTTCCTGGACAATTTAAGGGAGATGAATTTGGAAACACTTGTTGGTGTTTGGTCCACAACATCCAACTCTAGTCCCTTGCTTTCTAATAATAAATTACTATATGCAATTTACAGTTAATAACAAGTGTATAAGATGTGGATGTTAAAGCAACAATCTTAAAAAAAACAAAGTCCTCAAAGTGAGAGAGAAAATAAACTTACGTGTTATTCGGTGTAACACACGCCTTTCTGTCTTATACACCAGAACAAATCTCATCTCTCAATCTCTGTTTAGTCCATTTGGGGAGGAATAAAGGACCGGTAAAGTACAACAAGACGGAAATATATATTAAAGTTATTCATTTTTAAAACATTTGTTTTTGCGGTTTTCAGAATTTGCTGCAGTCGTAAACGAAAGCTCCGGAGGTACGGTAGATGGACTGCCCGGAGGGAAAGGCCATCTGACAACTATTATTCCCGTTAACCGGAGAGCTATTCAAACCGATCCGTTGAGACTCGAACATCTCTCGTACCGAATGAAAGTTTTGTTGCTGAGCAGGGTAGCTAGTGCCCAGGTGACCCAGGTCCCCGTACCAGGACGCGAGCCGGCCCTGGTGCGCGTGGTGACTACCATCTTGTCCAGAACTCAGGTTACCATGCCCAAGCGGTGATGTGGTCGTCGTGGTGATGGAGTAATCGGGCAGAGTCTCGTCCACCGTGGTGGAAGACGCGAGGTGGCCTCCCCGGTCCCCGGCGTACAGGCTCATAGCTTGCATGTTGCAGTGGTACGTAGCGTTAGAGTTCGTAGGGACTGAGTTCTGGTTGCAGTTTGGTGAGTTGTATGCAGACGTCTGATTGGGGGAATAGTTAAGCGATAGAGAGGAGGTTATACCTGTCCTAGAGGATGAGATAAGAGGAGACGTGAGCTCTGTGGTGCCTTGGGGCGACCCCCGGAGCGAGGTCATGATGTTGTCCACACTGAAGCCTTGTGCCGCGGCCTGGGCGTGATGATGATGCTCCGGACCATCCATGGAGAGGGACCGAGAAGAGGGCACACTATGAGGGCTGCCGGTGGACATACTACTGCTGCTGCCAGGACTCTCTATCTTGGGGACAGGTAGGCTGGGGGATTCGGCCTGCGGAGGAGTAGAGGTCCCGTTCTCCGTTTTTATGTCCTGGATGCGCACAGGCTGGGAGCCCTGAACGGGCTGCTCATTCTCCATGTCCCGGGCTCCTCTTCCTGACGAGTCCTTTCCCTGCCTCTCATCCTTGTCCTTCTGAACATTGCTCTTCTTGAACCGTCTGCGACGCCTTAGGAAGCTGCCGTTCTCGAACATGTTATAGGAGTCTGGGTCCAGAGTCCAGTAGCTGCCTTTACCGGGCTTCTTATCGTCCCGGGCCACTTTGACAAAGCATTCATTGAGGGACAGGTTGTGCCGAATGCTGTTCTGCCACCCCTGTTTGTTGTCTCGATAGAACGGGAACCTCTCCATGATAAACTGATAAATTCCATTCAGTGTCACTTTCTTGTCCGGTGAGTTCTGTATCGCCATGGTGATAAGGGCGATGTAGCTGTACGGAGGTTTGACCATGTCCTTGGGTTGGTGCTGCGGGGTGTACGGTCCGTAAGCACGCGCCATACTGGCCTGATATTGGTCTTGGGCCGCGTGAGAGTACATACTCATAGGAGCAGGCATCCCGGTGTACCCTCCACCAGCCGCGGCCCGGTAATAGCTCTGGTCACTGCTAATGTAAGGTACGACGCCCAAAGAGTTGGGGCTGGAGACTGAGTAACGAGCCTGCATTATGTCCTCCTCGCCTTCTTCCCGTAAAGTTTGAAAGAATAAAGAACTCTCCCAAAAGCTTCAACCGAACGGCGATTGTTAGCTCCAGTTTCCTCCTCAGGATTCTTTTCTTTATGTTATTTCTGTCTATTGCGAAAGGAGTTTGGGAAAGTATGGTTAGCCTAAGCCACGGCTCGCCAGGATGACTGGAGTGAAGGCTGCGCACAGTCTACTGTGGCGAACATTGGGAAAACTACGGCTCAAGGATTCGTCACTACAGATACACTTTTTTTACCCCGTTCACATTTTGGCTTGTGCCTGCTCGCGCAGCTCCTCCCCGAATGCGTTCCAAGATCCAATAGAATGAGCTTGAGTCGAACTGAACCAGTAAAGCAAAGTAGCAATCAGAGACTTTCAAGCGGTGTCGGACACACACAGACACACACTGAAATGAAATAAGGATTGGTGTGGGGAACTCCCCGTTCGCCTAAGACGATTTGAGGGACTATAGGCTGCAATATTGCTCAATATGCCAAATGTTTGTGAAATAGTTGAAACATTAACATATTTAAAATGTATGGTTTAATATCAGCAGTTTATTATAAATATGCAGAGGCCTTCTGAGTTATAATGCGTACCCTAATGTGTGAAATTAAAGTATTCAATAGTATGAACTCATTTAAAACGAAATACCTGTTTATAAAAACAGACCTAAGGTCTTGCATTATTGTATGGTATTGCTTAACGTCTATTGAATATTAAATGTATTATTATGGATAACACACAAAACTGAGAGGTAAAACATTAGTTCATGTTTACAGCCAAACCAATGGGATTATAAAACATGACAATCAAAAACATCAGTTCTAAATAAGCATAGGCCTGTAACTTAAAATTAAATGTTAAAGGCTAAAAGAACGTAGCCTAATCTTTTCTGATGGGCAGAGCGCAATAGGAGTAGCGGTAGAGGTGTCCAAGACACTGGATGAGGGATGCCAATGAATTTGTTAAAGCATTCTTCCTACTGACTAATTAGGAATACATATCTTACACAGGCCTAGCCTATACCACATAACAGTATATACCTTAGTCAAAAGGCAATTTTTGAATCGACATAAACAGGCATTGATATCAGTGTTCACCACCTCTGCCGTTTGGGTCCGTGACTCTAAATTCATCATCCTAAGTCGCGCTCTAAACTATTCAATAAACACCCAGCGCGAGATGAAAGCAAACCCCACTCCGGGTCCCGGCAGCGCGGGAGGGCGGAATGCACCAGCTAATTAAATGTTAAATTAAGATCATTTGGCCCGGAGAGAAGAAACAGCCAGGGTGAGAAAGGTTCGCGTGGTGTGAGATGGAGTGCGTTGGGGACCAAACGGAGCGCACAGAGAACTTGCATTTGCTGGTCTCAGTCAAAAGGCGCTAACAATGCCATCAACATTCCTCCAACTTTTGGTCACAGAACATCTCCCATTCTCCCAACCGGAATGTGAGCTGAATCTTAACAGTTTTTTTTAAAGGCTCTATCCATCCCTGTATTATAAAGTAGGAAACCTCCTTGAGTGATACATATTTTGTTAGTAAATAATAATTGTTGTAGCTCATCTAAATTTTGATGTTACATATCTGAACATAATTATTTTGTTTCTCATGTCAGCCTGGGATATTTGGGTAATATCATTTATCATTTAATATCAATGCATTTTAGACTGGCTCAATTATTTTATTAACAGGCAAATTGGTAACAGTAGCTAAATAGTAGCAACCACTATCTATAACAGACAATCTAAATAACTGTCACCATGTGTTATTCCAGTGTGGGAACTGAAGTGTGGGAAGTAGAGGCGAGATACCCCGCACAGTAAACACAGGCAAGTAATAAAAACAATTAAAAGAGCATTTAAAACGTGTGTGCTTGTATGCGTGTGTGTGTGTGTGTGTGAGAGAGAGAGAGGTGGAGAGTTTCAGTGGGTCTCATCGTCTAAACCCTCCGTCGGGTTTGGTGATGACAGGCCACCACGGGGGTTTACCCAATTCACTGCCCACCTAGTTCTGCCAATGCTCCCGATTAACAGTTGTATAAACTTGGAAGCATTATGACTGATATAACAGATTCGTTTATAGTTTAAATAATTTAAACTGTTGGATTATATAATTGATGGATTTTTCATGATTAATAGATCACGGCTAAAACAGACTTACAGTCCATTAACAGTTTCATATAATCTATAAAATCTACAAGTAAATTTAAATCTAAGATAGGTTACAACATAATCATTTCAATAAATGAAAATGAGTGTATACATTTAAATTAATTATACTGTGCTCATTTGTTTCTAGTTGTAATTATTAACAATGTTTGGAAGGCTTTAGAATTATTTGCATGGCCTACAGGCCTATTTGAAATTAGTTTGCATGTAAAATCTGTATTAGGCTTTCATATTTAATAAAGACATCAAAATTGTATATTTATTGTGAAGAATCAAGTTGACTGAAGCAATGTTGCACGATTTTATAAAAACGAAGTCTACATTTAAAAATAATCAAACATCTACAAATAGGAAGATAGTGTACATTTAAATATTTCGATGGCATAGGCACCATATTTTCTTCCCGTTTGACATTAGTTTGTACATAACAGAAATATACTTTATTATAAAATAAGGCTAATGCGCTTTATGTGTTACAGTACATACCAATTAGATATTACCAGTAAACATATTCAAACATTCACTAGCGTAAAACCATAACAGTTTATTTCAGATCGTTTTGAAAAAGACATCTATCGACAGATATTTGGAATTAAAAATCCAATGAACTTTCCAGTTCCTAACTGCTTGGGTTTCAGGATAATTGTAGTGATACATCATATTTTACTAGTTTCCCTTCTCACACTTTAGTACTAAACCGGGGGAGGTGTTCCCTCCCCTGGTTTAAGCCATAAAAGCTCAAATAAATAGACGTTCTAGAATAGCCAAGGAGCGCGAACAGTGAGACTTAGAAATAGCCTATGGGAAAACTAAGTTATTGACCAATTCCATTATTTCACAAGTATTCGTATGGTGTGGTTTCCAGACAAATTCATAATAGGCTATAGCATACTTTAAATATGGATGAATTCAAGAAATAACTTTCGATTAAATTTAAGTTTAGGGTAAGGCAAACGTTCAGCATACATTTTTAAGCAACTCAATAGTTGAATTATGCGGGGTTTAATCACATTTATGACTTTGCTTTGGAAGCTCATGAAAACCGGGAGGCTATACAGAGACGTCTGGTGAACGAATTGATGAAGCAGCTTAGAGACAAGTGGGAACGGATTCAGTTAATTCAGTCAGTTGTTCTAACAGACAACTGGAAATTTACTGGGGTGGGAGGGCTGGTCCGAAATGAGGGAGGGTTGTGAACCTTTTTTATTGTTGCTTTGGGAAGGGTTGTGTGATTATTTTATTGGTCACAGGAGAAGTCCCTGGGAATGTCCCTGGTCTACACTTGCTGATCTACATTTGGCAGGTTTTGCTATACATTTCCTCCATCCATGCCATATTTCGTATCCCCTTGCATACAACTCCCCCATTCAATTGTTTTGGTGCTTCCCTTATGCCCTATGCTGTTCTGCATGATTACTATACCACAGGTGAACATAATCTCCCAGTCAACTGTCTATCTTGACCTCTTACTATACCTCTGGTCAATATAATCTCCCAGTTAACTGTTTAACCTGACCACAATTCACATTGTGACAAACTGGGGAGCATTTGCTAGATTTCCAGTAGGTTAACAGCAATCATACCACCCATGAACTCATTTAAAATGTGCAAAACCATTTTTTTAAATTCTGCAGAGAGACCTGGTGTTTCGTTGTGGACGAAAGGATCACCATTCTGAAACGTCATTTTGTGACCACATTAGCCTAATCTCCCAGTAGGTCCTGTCATTCAGGTAAGCTTAACATACATTGTGCTTTATCCTTCCTGATATAATCCTAACTTCAGAATGTGTATAAAATGTAGAAAACATTCTAAATGTACAGTATTTCAAATAAAACACTTTACGAAAACCCACACAACTTAGTCCTCAGAATTACTGTATATTTGGGCACATACATCATGGTTTTGCAAATCAATTTGCTACAGACATGTTAAAACTGGTTTCATGAGAAACACCCAGTTATGCATTGCTTATTGGTTCTGTGGTGCTTAGAAACCTGTTGGTGGACATTCTCTTGCAGGTATTAGAGTACCTACAAAAAGTATTCAGACCCCTTCCCTTTCGCCACATTTTGGTGTATTGTAGAATTAATTTATAATATATTAAATATATCTTTTGCCAATCTACACACAGTATCCCATGAAAAGGCAAAAATAAATTCAAATTCAAATAATTGGACATGATTTAGAAAGGCACATGGGATATATCCAAGGATATATCTGTAGACCTTTGAGACTGTGTTTGAGACCTTTAAGGCATAGATCTTGGGAAGGTAATAAAAATATTTCTATAGCATGAAAAGTTCCCCAGGAGCACTGTGTGAAATGGAAGAAGTTTGGAAGAAGTTTGGAACCACCAATACTTTTCCTAGAGCTGGCCGTCCAGCCTTACTAAGTAACCGGGTAGTTGATCAAGAACCCAATAGCCGTTCTAACAGAGCTTCAGAGTTTCTGTGCAAAGATTGGTGAATCTGCCAGAAGGGCAACAATCTCTGCCATGATCCATCCATCAGGCTTTAATGCAAGAGTGGCTAGACAGAAGCCATTCCTGGGTAAAATGCATATGACATGACGCCTGAAGAACTCTGAGAGCATGACTCTCTGGTCGAAAACCATCCCATACATGATACTGAGGGAACTGAGGGAAGGATACATAGAGCAAAATACGGAGAGGTTCATGAAAAAAGCTGGGGCAAAGATTCATCACAGCAATAACAATGCTGAAGTGGCATCATACAAATCTGTAAATGTCAAGTGGGCCAGTCAAAGCCCAGACTTGAACCCTATTGAACATTTGTGGGGAGACCTGAAGATCGCAGTTCACTGACACTCCTTATCCAATCTGACAGACCTTGAGAGGATCTACAATGAAGAATAGGAGAAACTGCCCAAATTCAGGTGTGCAGAGGTGGTAGAGGCATAAAGTGCCTGAATGTACAACAGATATTCATTTTTTTATGCATCTGGATCTGATTGTAGATAGCTTGGTTGATCTACTCAACTCAGAAGTTACATATATTCTCCTTCTTGATTTACTGTTGACATTGTTGACCCAGTCAAGTAGTTTTCTATTTGCGCTCAATATTATTATTTTTTAGCAATTACTAATTGACTAGTTTACTTACTACTACTGATTTTTGTGGTTGTTCAACGCAGCTTCTTAAAATGGATGCACTAAGATGCTCTGGATAAGATTATGAGGTGGTAATCATTCTTTTCTTTCTACATTTTGTTGATGTGGAAGAGTGTTGTATGTGTTCTGAGTCTCCAATGTGTAACACATTACCCATTTCATTACATTACCCATTTCATTACACTACCTGTTTCATATCATTTCATATTTCAATGCATAACATTTATCAGTAGGATGTGTTGAAGATTCCAGAACGCATATTTTATACATTTTTGACGAAATCCCCAACAACGAATGTGCTTCATTTGTTATTGTACTGGTACCACTGTCTACACCCTCCTCACATGAGGGCAGCAGTTCAGCCAACAACCTCCTGAACCCGCGTTGTTCTATTACTGGCTTGCGGTGCCAACTCTGCCCAATGAGCGTCAGACTTCATCTGCGTTATGGTGACATCCAGACAGTACTTAACATTGCCAACATATTACAAGCAATTCCTTGTGTAGGCTGCTATCCTACTGAAATATAACCAGGCGGGGTGTAATCAATTGGCCATGTGAACTGTAATCAGCAGCATGTGATACAGCTGCTCGGTGAAGTCTACTGCCCACTGGGAAGCAACGGTCAGCGGGAAGTAAGCACCTCAATTTAACACTTGTTGCACCGATAATTCACGAAACATACAGTCATTGGCTAGTTTATTAGCTATACCACCCGTTTGTGAAAACGTATGGCTCCTACAGACCATGAGTCATGTGGCTGTGGGCTCCAGTATAAAGAAGGCAGACAGGCATCTTCTAGGCTTTTCATGCACAACATCTAAGGTTTAATGATTAGGGGAAAAAAGAGAAATAAGGATGTAGTACAACAGCAGTGTGCAGAACAGCCACTCAGAAGGCGCAACACCTTGGTCTGTGACACGGATGGGACTTGCAGTGCATGAACACACCGGGTTTCACTCAGCTGAAAACAAGAGTTTGTGGCTCCAGGGACCAAGCAATCACCAACGCTGAACTATTAAGGAGTGAAAAAAAACTTTGCCTGCTCAGACAATTCCCAGTTCAATTTGTTCGCCAGATGTGTCCGTATAGCTTCACATTCAAACTACTGAAGGTATCTTAAGACCATGGAGCAGTAATAGGTTGACAAAAGAACTGTTAGACACCAGCCACTGGCTAAGCCACTTGGATTGGATTGGCGGGTTTGGACTGGTGGTTTGTTGTCACATAGCACCCCCTAATGACATTAAATGCCATATGCATGTCAGTGAGTAACCACAATGCATTGAAATGTATTCAAATTAATGAATCAAACTGTTAGGATCGTCTGTTTCATAACATATATACATTACAATACTTCATTACCAATAATGCCCAAGTGTGTACAGGTGTGTGTTTCCTTACAAGTTCTTATCTGATATTTAGGTCTGATTTTACTGTTTTTAATTCCATTTATCAGAAGAGTTCAGTGCAGTCACTCTGTATGGTATTGTGGACATGAATTTGAAGTGATGTTCTATATCAATGACTGAAAATTATTCCTTTGGTGTTGACTTGGGTACTGTGAAGACCCCTGACAACTGGTGGATAAGGCTACAGATGGGTGTCTGAGAGTGTTTTTACACTATGACTGCCGATGGCAAGCAACTAAAAACACCCCACACTGGCAACAAAACAATTCCATAATCACCAGCAACAGCACTTGGTCAACATAATGCGCCATTTTAGTTATCAGATAAACTACATTGAGTTTATATGGTTTCCAGGTCAGTGGTCAGGCCAAAGCACTGTGCACATGTGAGTTTCTCATTGCTAATGTGAATTGAAAATGTACATCTCATGTTAATATTGTCTATATTGAATTGTTTTCACGACAATTGGTGTAGTCTAGGTGACATGATCACCCCATTCATATTGCCATGGTTCTCAAAAAGTGTTGTCACTTCAAAATGTGGCCTCACCCTGCCTTACACAAATCTTTACCAATCCCAATCAAATGAGAGGTGACATGTGCATCAGGTTGTTTAGATGCACTGCCTTATCTGCTTCAACAGACTAAAATTAATTGTACATCTTATTTTGTCTCCTAAACCAATTAATGGTCTACAAGGTGGGACTTGGAGCTGGAATGAGACTCTAGATGAGTGATCAGGTGACCAGGCCAGGTGTGGCCTTTTAAGGCCCAAACAATCTGCTACGTTCTAGGCCAACTGAAACATACTTACATTACAGCATGTTCTTTTTTGCAGTGCTGGCCCATGTAGCTGCCTCAGCAGCAGTTACGAGCCTGGTTTACCAACACAGATGGAATTATGAGGTTTGAGTGTTTTAGTGTTATAAGGGAACATCTTTCCTGCAATGGCCAAATACAATGTCGCCCAGGGCCTTTTCTAGAATTTAAAGACACTCTGGGCTTAGGATTCTACATGTAGCCCAAAAAGGATCTACTTAGAACCAAAAATTGTTCTGGGAACCATAAAGAGTTCTCTTAACAGGACAGCCAAGAACCCTCTTCAAACCCTTTTTTCTAAGAGTGTTGGTAATTTTCCCAATAGGGGATAAAAAAATATATATATATATATTCCGTTATACATCTAGTATGTCATAATAACATAAAAGACAAAACACAACATCTGTAGGTACATTGCACACCTGCCACAGCAGATCCTGCCAGTGCTCAATTACAGTACTTATGGGTTTCTCTGGGTCTTGGTCAACATAATCCACTTTTGCATCACAACAACAGTTCTACTGTTACAATATACCGAGAGAACCATTCTCTTACCTTATGGGCCGGTTTCACAGACACAGATTAAGCCAAGTCCCGAACTAAAAAAATAAAACTCAGTTGAGAATCACCACTGAGCTTAATGATTTAGTCCAGGACTAGGCTTATAGCGTATGTCCATGAAATCTGCCTGTTAAGTTCATTTTTGCTATGTCATATATAAATGAGTGGTACATGGAGTAGGGAGACCAGGGAATAAAGTAAAACAAAGTAACATTTTCTGATTTGAAACTGATTTTTGGATCAAAACACACTAAAATGACAACAAATACATTTATTCGATCTTTCAAGCATGTCATATTGACAGCAAAGTTGCCAAACCATGTATTTTGCATGGGTGTCGCCTGACTAACCAAACTCCTTGACCTGGCCATACGCCAGGGCGCACAGACATTGTTTTCCATTTGACTCACCAGGCAGTCATCTACAACATTATTTACATAGGAAGGGCTCAAATTATGCAGGAGTGCACTCTATACTATCAATATAAATGGTTCCATTTATTAAGTAAAAGCATTACAGTAATTACCATTAAGATAGTAATGGAATTATAGTGTGGGTGTTGAAGAAGGTGAGGATGATGTATAGGTGCTGTTTTGCTGTTACAGCATACTGTACTTTCACCTTGGTCACAATGACATGAAGCACCCCAAGAGACACTCAGTTCAGTATTTAGCCCACTCTTCTAAGCAATTACTGCCCCCATGTGTTTTGCTTCATGTATTGCATCCACCCTGTGTAATCACTTGTGACTTCAACACCATGAAATGTTACACACACACACACACACACACACACACACACACACACACACACACACACACACACACACACACACACACACACTCCCCTGCCCTAAACCTATAGCCACAATTATAATATTAAAAATATTTTATGCCTAAAATAAATCCAGCCCAAGCGCCAAACCACAAATCTAACCTGTAAGATTTAACCTATAATTTTACCCCCAACTGGCTTCATACCACATCTCCCAGTCGTCTCCTGAACTCAACAGGCTTCATAGCAAACCTCTCTCATCTCCCGAACACCACAGATGTCGTACCATACCAACCTGCCTCCTCATTCATCTCTCCCTCCCAACTAGCAGATACTTGATGCTTCCAGCTTGTTACATTCTAGTGACTTTCCTTAATCAGAACCAATGAGATGCTCAAAAAGAAACACCCAGATCTGTAATGAGAAACAATAGGATGCTGGAGGTGGTAGACGAAGGACCAGTTTGACATTTTTGGAGAGAGGAGCATTTTCTAATTCTTTCCCAAATGATGGCAACAATCAAATATTGAATAACATTACTTCCAATCACATTGTTTTAAGTAGTAACATTTGTAAGTTTCCACAATACAAACACCGAAATGCTAATTTTATAATCGGGAAACATGTAATCTTAAATTGGTAATCAAAAAATATCAATGCTTTTAAGCAAAATAGGAATACACGGTCTGACACGCACCTGAAAAGCGAGCTATTAGCCATATTTTTTGCTCTCCAATGTAGCAGTTTATAGCCACCTAGTAGTAAGCTACCAATAAATCTCTGTTCCTGCCCCTAGCCTGGAATACATACTGTATGTAAAAACTGTTCGCTCAGTTATAATTATACTATGGGCAGGATAGGCTATAACAATGAGAACTCAGATCCCAATGTCATATAACAATCCAACATTTGTCTCGACTACTCAGCCACAAATTACTTGAATTTCTAAAAACAATGACCAACTCAGTGAGAAAATACAATTTTCTCAAACCAGGAAGGAATTTGTTTGAATTATGAGATTCCTACAACTTCCATAGTGCTTTGTGTCTGGAAGTCAAGTAGGAGCTGCTTCGAAAAATAGTTGAGTGCTGTTTAATCTCTAGAGCTACCAGATAATGATCACTAATAAGTGGATGTTTAGGTTGTTAGTAGGCAATTGATGTTTGGTTCTCCGGTTTATTTCCTAAAAAGAAAACTGCCTGGAGGATGTTCCGTGGTCGGCTGTGGAATTGTTAAGAATGCTAAAATGAATGGGACTGGCGGTTATATCTCATCATCCACTAAAGAGGAACATTGACAGATGAAAGCAGTGATTGGCAGCTATTGATAAAGCCAAATAGGAAGTGGACACATCACCATAGAAGTAGCGGATTGTCTGTGTAGTCAGCATTTCACACCAGAGAACTATAAGTGGGATCGATAAGCAGACTGAGCTTATGGTTAGCGATTTATCAACAAGACGACGTGTTTTGAAGTCAATAGCTGCAGTTCCATTGCAAGCTCTAAAGAGTACGGTGGACAAACAGCAATCTTCCGCCTGAAACCACATAAAGGCTAGGTAATTTTAAGACACGTTAAGACATTAAGGAAACAACATTAAGGCTAGGTCATTTTGGCTAGACTGGCTAATATAAAATGTCACAATGATTACAATAATTAAATAGCTAAATTCATACAATCTGTCTTCCAGACATCCCAACCTGCAAAACTCATTTTAGGGAGCTGGCTTATTGACAGAACACTATTTATTTAACTACATATTGCAACCATTTACACACACTACTTACACACGCTAATACAAATAGCTTTTCTACAAACTTTCAGAAATGTATCTAAAAGTCTATTAATGGCTACCTCGGCTGTCCTCATTTAAATTTGATAGGTATTGAATCGATGTAATTCAAGTATGAAGGAATAAACGAACATTGTTGTGCCATATACATGTGTATGACGCTTTTGCCTTATTAGCTATTTTTTGGTGCAAAAATACATAAATATTACGTTATAAGGTCTGACGAAGACAATTTCATTTATTGCCTGGATGGTAGACATGTCAGGTTAGTTAATTTAGCAAGATGTATGCGATTTGAGGTTCGGCTCAGCTATTCAAACAGGCATGCGAGACGCAATTTTATGACCCAATCGTTCCCAAATACTGGCATACTAGCCTACTGCTACATACGAAACAGTAGGCCTACATACTTTACCACCACCCGTGAAGTACGTACTTGTAGTACGTAGTATGCGATTTGAGATTCAGACCTTAACTCTCTCTCGCTCTAAAAAAAACAAAAAAAACAATCGATTTCCAGGATAATTTGTGGATAGGGCTACTTGTTATTGCACTCAGGGTGGTGACATATTTCCCTTTTACAATAATACTGCTCGCCTGTTTCCGGCGCGCGTTTAGTTGTATGCATTCGTTTGACGGCGCAAGTTTAGCTAGATAAAGTATACATGATTGAGACTCGGAAAAATATATTTATTTTTTAAGAAACAAGTAAAGAAATATTCAGAACATTGCTCTGTACAGCGCATCTACTAAATTGAATGTGGTTATTATTATGTATAGCTTCATGCGTGACGTTGAGCTGAAGAAGCAGTGGTTAGTGCAAATATGCCGGGACAATTCACTATATTACAGTCCAGTCTAAAGTTGCAGCAGGCATTTCACCAAAGAGTTGGGTCAGGGCTGCCCAACCCTGTTCCTAGAGATCTACTGTCCAGTAGGTTCTCTCTCCAACTCTAATTTAGCACACCTGATTCCAATAATTGCGCACGGCTCCTTTCCCTTGGTGGCACTCTTGTCAACTTTCCCTATGTAGCACTCCTATGTGGACTTCCCATCGTAGCGCTTTGGTGCTGTTTCCTCGTGTCTATCTTGTGTCTACCTCCCTCTATATCCCTCTCAGGTGTGCTGCGTCGGTGCTGATGAGCTGGGTGTGGTTCATCAACCCTTCCTGCATAAAAGGACCATTTCCTTTGGGTGTGGAGGAGAGGACTGTTATGTTGTTTGTGTGTGCTTTATGTAAGGTTACAACCGATTAGTGGTGTACTGTCTTTGGAGAATGGCTAGGTAAGACACCCTAGGGTTTACATGCTCCTGCAGATAACCTGTTGTTATATACACTAGGTAAGAAGCGAGTGGCTGTCCCTTTGTTTATTGTAGCATTCAGGTTAGGGCTACAGGGTTTAGCTTGTGATAGGCAGGATATAGGTGTAGGGAAGACTAGGGACCTTCTTGTCATTTTGTTACTTTGACAGAACTTGGCCAGGCTCCTTACCCTGAATGGTAATCCTCTCTTTGTTGTTTTTTCTACCTGTTGTTCTTTGTCTGTGTGTTACTGTAATAAACCCCACAGATGTTGCTTTTATCTCATGGTCTGAATTGTTGTATTGTTGTATACTTGGGTGTTTGGTTGTTGTTGTTGTTGGTGCTTGCTCCACCACACATTTTCCTGCCCCAGTGTGTCTAGGTGCGGGCAGTTGCGTGTCTCCTTAACGAGCCATAGAAGGGAGGGACATAACATATGGGGGCTCGTCCGGGATGTCTTCGTGATCCGTAGCCTGTGCTTGCGCATTGGTTGTGGGGTTTATGTGTGGTAGTGCGTTAGCTTGCTGGGTGTGGTATTGTTATTGGTGTCATGGCTACGTCATGGGCACATTTATTCATTGAGGCTCCCTCGGTGGACTTGTTAGAGAAATGTTGCAAGGTAGACCTAGGTGTGATCATTGATCATTACTCACTGCTAGTGTCTAGAAATCAGGTTAAGCCAGAGTTGAGGTGTTGTCTTAAAAGGGCTTGTAGAGAAGCATGTACTCCCTACCTTGGCAGTGGCACTGGGTCCTGGTCACCTGGAAGGAGGGGTGGACTTGGGCAGTATGGTTGAACCTGTGAAAGTACTTGGTGGTGCTAGTACCCCTGCAAGGGATCAGTCTGAGGAAGTGGTTAAGACTCCCTTTACTTTACCTCGCTTCAATCCCATGTCTATTCCAGGATCAAGTCTGGATGCTCGTGTGAAGGTACAAATCGCCCGTCTCCAGATGGAGGAGCAGGCCAGACAAGCAGAATACACCTTCAAATTGGAGGTTTGGAAACTTGAGATTGAGACTGACCTTAGGAGGCGGCAACTGGAGATGGATGAAAAAGTTGCCTTGGCTCACGCTGGGCAGGCACTGCTGTCCTCGTCCTCTGCGCCTTTTTCTCCACATGATCGAGCCGTTGACCATTTCGATGTTAGCAAGAACATTGCTTTGGTTCCACCATTTAGAGAGTCTGAGGTGGATTCGTATTTTGGTGTATTTGAATGCATTGCGGCGTCATTGAAATGGCCCAAGGAAGTATGGCCATTGCTTTTGCAATGCAAACTATTGGCAAGGCACAGGAGGTGGCGTCTGCATTGTCCCTTGAGGACAGTTTACAGTATGAGTGTGTGAAAAGTGCTGTCCTTCGTGCATACGAGTTGGTCCCTGAGGCCTATAGGCAGAAGTTCAGAAATCATAAGAAAAACCCAAGCAGAACATATGTAGAGTTTGCTCATGAGAAACTCACTCTGTTTGATAGGTGGTGTGCTGTCAATAAGTGTACTGACTTTGTGGGTCTTCGTGAGTTGGTGTTGCTGGAGGAGTTCAAAAATAGTCTGTCGGATCAGTTAGTGGTTTATCCGAATGAACAGAAGGTGGCCACATTGTCTCAAGCGGCTGTGCTTGCTGATGAGTTTGCACTAACGCATAAGACAGTGTTTAACATGCCCCGTACTGAGTTCCGTAGTGTGGTGCCAACGGATACCGCACCGAGCAAGAGGCCCTCACGTTCTCCTCCGCCTCACTCTATTGAAGACCGGGAATGCTTTTACTGTCACCGAAAAGGACATGTTTTGGCTGATTGTTTGAAGCTTCGACATAGACTTTGTCCCGTTCCCCTCCTTCCTCTAAATCTGTGTGGTTAAGACTCTGCCTAACATTCAGAAGCAAACCCTTGAAGGGTCAAGTCGGTCACATGATCCGGGTTATGATCCTTTTGTATTTACTGGATCTGTGACCTTAGTTGACAGTTTCAAAACTCAGGTTCCCATTAGGATACTTAGAGACACCGGAGCATCACAGTCCATGATCCTCTCAGATGTGTTGCCCTGGTCTAAGGATTCTTCTTGTGGGTACAGTGTCCTGTTGCAAGGAATTGAAATGGGATTTGTGCCGGTACCCTTGCACTATGCGTTTTTGCAGTCTGAGTAGGTAAGTGGACATTTCAAAGTAGCTCTGCAACCGTCTCTTCCTGTGAAAGGGATCACCTTGTTCATGGGAAACGACATTGCAGGAGGTCTGGTGAGGCCTGTATTAGAAGTGTTTGACAAACCTGAGAAGTCCCCTGGCTCAGGTGTTTTGGAGATAGACTTCCCTTCTGTCGTTCCAGCATGCGCTGTGACGCGAGCACAGTCACGTCGACTGGGTAGCATGATTGGGTTAAACGATGCTGTGTTTGCCCCAGTCTTTAGTCAGGATGATACATCCTGTTGGTCTCCCTTGTCCCCAGAGAAAACAAATGATCAGGATACAGCTGCGACTACTGTGGTTAATGAGTCCTTGTTGCCAGTCAATCGGCAGAACTTGATTAGGGGTCAAAAGGAAGACCCTAGTCTTAAGAAGTGTTACTCCACTGTGGTAGCCCAAGAACAAGCTACAAGGCAAGCAGCAGCTTATGTTATACTGGATGAGGTGCTAGTACGTAAGTGGTCCTCATGGAAGAGTGACGATGATATTGAGAGTTCTGTGTTTCGGGGGAAACGTTGTCCTCTACTCAGAAGCGGATGAAGGGTCACTATGACAGAAAAGCTGTGTGTCGTTCCTTGCAGCCCGGTGACCAAGTTTTAGTGCTTTTGTCTATTCCGGGTTTGTCTCTTTCTGCACGTTTTTCTGGCCCTTATACAGTGGAGAAGAAGTTAAGTGAAACTGATTATGCTGTTTCAACTCCTGATCGCAAACGTCAACGTCGTTTTTGCCATATCAATATGCTAAAACTTTATCATGCCACAGGTAACCCCCAGGAAACCTCAGATAAGATTACAGGTCCCACTGTCTCTTCTGTCGCTTTAGTTGTGGTGGTTCTCGATGCTGTGGTGGGTTCTGTGGATGATGAAGATGGCTTAGTGCTACGCAACGCTCCCCAACAGAATGCACGTCTGTGTAACTCTGATATGCTAGTAACTCTTCCAAGTCACCTTGTATATTTGGATGACAGACAGAAAGCTGATATTGTGAACCTCATTCAGGATTTCCTTTGTCTATTTGGTGACGTTCCTAGTCGCACTATGGTCCTGGAGCATGACGTGAACGTTGGTGATGCTTCCCCAATCAAGCAACACGCCTATCGTGTTAACTCTACTAAAAGAGCAATGATGAAAAAGGAAGTTGCCTACCTACTGCAGAATAAGTTAGCAAACCTCAGTTCTAGTCCATGGAGTTCCCCATGCCTGTTAATCCCAAAACCGGATGGTACTTCTAGGTTTTGCACTGATTACAGGAGGGTTAATGTGATTACGGTGCCAGATTAATTTCCAATGCCGCGTATTGACGATTGATCGCCACGTTTGGTTCTGCTGCCTATGTCAATAAAATTGATTTGCTTAAAGGTTATTGGCAGGTTCCGTTAACCCCTCGAGCGTCTGAGATTTCAGCTTTTGTGACACCAGATAGCTTTCTTCAGTGCTCAGTGATGGCCTTCGGCATGCATAACGCTCCAGCCACTTTCCAACAACTGGTTAACCTAGTCTTAGCGGATGTCCCTGACTGCTGTGCTTACTTGGATGATTTAGTCATTCATTCCCCGACTTGGAAAGGCCATGTGAACTCGTTAAGGACTGTTTTTACTCGCCTGGCCAAAGCTTCGTTGACCTTGAATTTAGCGAAATGTGAGTTTGGCAAAGCCACTGTTACCTACCTGGGGAAACAGGTTGGGCGGGGGCAAGAGTGTCCGGTGGCAGAGAAAGTTTCTGCTATAACCGCTTTTCCTGTCCCTACCGCAAGGCGGGAGTTGTCGATTCTTGGGTATAGCAGGTTATTACCATTCGTTTTGCAGGAACTTTTCCACAGTTGTGGCCCCATTGACCAGACTACTAAGCCCAACGGTTCCATTCCAGTGGACGGATGACTGCCAGGGGGCTTTTGATACTGTTAAGGTGCTTCTGTGTAGTTCCCCTGTTCTCTCTGGCCCTGACTTCAGCAAACCGTTTAAACTGGAAGTTGATGCCAGTTGTTGGTGCTGGTGCAATGGGCTTCTTCTTGAGCCACTCCTTTGTTGCCTTGGCTGTGTGTTTTGGGTCATTGTCATGTTGGAATACCCATCCACGACCCATTTTCAATGCCCTGGCTGAGGGAAGGAGGTTCTCACCCAAGATTTTGACGGTACATGGCCCCGTCCATCGTCCCTTTGAAGCGGTGAAGTTGTCTTGTCCCCTTAGCAGAAAAACACCCCCAAAGCATAATATTTCCACCTCCATGTTTGACAGTAGGAATGGTGTTTTTGGGGTCATAGGCAGCATTCCTCCTCCTCCAAACACGGCGAGTTGAGTTGATGCCAAAGAGCTCGATTTTGGTGTCATCTGACCACAACACTTTCACCCAGTTCTCCTCTGAATCATTCAGATGTTCACTGGCAAACTTCAGACGGGCCTATACATGTGTTGTCTTCAGCAGAGGGACCTTGTGAGCACTGCACGATTTCAGTCCTACACAGCGTAGTGTGTTACCAATTGTTTTCTTGGTGACTATGGTTCCAGCTGCCATTAGATCATTGACAAGATCCTCCCGTGTAGTTCTGGGCTGATTCCTCACTGTTCTCATGATCATTGCAACTCCACGAGGTGAGATCCTGCATGGAGCCCCAGACC
Source organism: Esox masquinongy (assembly GCA_016801175.1). NCBI lineage: Eukaryota > Metazoa > Chordata > Actinopteri > Esociformes > Esocidae > Esox > Esox masquinongy. The sequence continues at coordinate 57,903 of JACXGI010001392.1, read as the reverse complement.
GAGGGAGATTGACTGTTCTTTTGTGTTTCTTCCATTTGCGAATAATCGCACCAACTGTTGCCACCTTCTCACCAAGCTGCTTGGCGATGGTCTTGTAGCCCATTCCAGCCTTGTGTAGGTCTACAATCTTGTCCCTGACATCCTTGGACAGCTCTTTGGTCTTGGCCATGGTGGAGAGTTTGGAATCTGATTGATTGCTTCTGTGGACAGGTGTCTTTTATACAGGTAACAAGCTGAGATTAGGAGCACTCCCTTTAAGA